>JAVSCE010018542.1:0-61357 GCA_032199065.1 Smutsia gigantea | reverse complement strand
TATATGAAATGTCCCTTTTGGGCAAACCAATACAGGTAGGAAGCAATTAAGTGGCTGCCAGGGGCTGGGCAAAGTGGGAAGGGGGAGTGACTATTAATGGGTACAGGGTTTCTTCTGGAACGGTGAAAACATTCTGGAATTAGTGGTGACTGATCAATTCTATGAATCCACTAAAATCCACTGAATAACACATTTTTAAAGGGTAAACACTATGGTATGTGAATTATATCTCAATAAAGCCATATTTTTAAATGTTTAAAGACATGTACATCAATGTTCTTAATGGTTTTAGTCACAATAGACCAAACTCAAAACAATCCAAATGTTCATCAACAGGACAATGGATAACAAACTGTGGAGAACTGATACAAGTTAATACTACTCAGCAATAAAAAAAGGCTTAACTACTGATATACATGACAAAGTGGATGAATCTTACAAATATTACTTAAATGTGAGAAGCCAGATGTGAAAGAACACTGTATAATTCCATTTACATGTCTCTCAAGAACAAGCAAAGCCAGTTTATAGTGACAGAAATCAGAATTGAGGTTGTCTGCGGGGATTGACAGGACCAAGAAGAAGGCGCTTTCAGGGTGATGAAAGTGCCCCATGTCTGGATTGGGGCAGTGACTACACAGGGTATATTCATTTATTAGCACTCATCTAATTAGGCAACTGAGACCTCTGCACTTCACATTATGTAACTCTTATCTAAATTAAAGGAAAAAAATGGGAAGAACATACTTTTTACAGTGAATAGCAGGATGTTTTCTACTTGATTCTCCAATTAGGATCCAATATTCTACTTCTTGTGGCAAGAGGGGGCCCCTGCTAAATATAAATTACATTCATAGTAAGCTTAATGAAGGCCATTTGCTCCCTTGAAAACTCTGCTTCAACTATATGTTAATAAAAGATATACTAAAATTTATTCAAAGATTACATTCATTAATGCTAGAATAGATACCGGAGTTTAGGCTTTAGTAAATTTTTTAATGCCACTGAAGAAACAGCATAAATTAAGCTTAGGTCTTGACCCCCATTACAATATCTAGTGCTAAAAAAGTTGATATGTACCACCTCTAAGCATCTAGAAAGAAGAAAAAGTCCTGGCATGCTACCAGCACTCTTCAGCTACTCATCTCCTTTCAGCACATATTCACAAAGTTTCAAAAGAAATCCTAAAATAAAACCCTAAAGCAGCAAAGGAACTTTTAAACAAACTGACACCCTAACCCCACCCCTGGAAATCCTAACTGGAGTTTTTCCAGAGCAGGATTTGCAGTTGCACAAAAGTGTCAGGTGAGGCTCAGGTAGGCAGAAAGGCACCCCGAAGGGTATGATGTGGGAGCACTACTCCGTGTCTGACATTTGATGGATGTCTGTGGTTGCTGAGGTTGTAGGATAAAATCAGACAAGAGATACAGTATGTCTCACCTCCAGAGAGATAAGTAAAGTGCTTCAGGATTTGGAGACACCAAGCAGTTTTCCTCTTGCCCCTCATTCACAAAAATACAGTGTCCAGCTTCCTGGTCCTCTCGGTGTCAGGATCCTGTCTCAGTGTCAGGATCCTGTCTCAGGATCTCCTCAACCTCCTCCCCCTTGCCTTGACTCAGGCCACATGGCCTCCAGCCTCAAGTAACCCATCGCATCCCCTGATGACCAAGCCCTGTTCCCTGTCCAACTTTCAGCCCTCACTGAAGAAGTGGAACTACCACCTGCTCCTCAATCACCGACACGGCCAGCCCAGGATAGAGTGGGAACACTGACAATCCCATGTTCTGCACCCTGACAAAAGAAGATGCTTTTTAATGTACTCAGTTGGGATAATTTTTGACATAAGATTCCATAATTCATTTTCCAGGTGGGACACTGGATGAGGACATGGAGACATAACAGGTAAAATCCTTGGCAAGTGTTTTATAATAAACGTAAGAGTGATTTTTCAAAAAATCTTCTGCTTCCCATGATATTTAAATGGATAATGTAAAAGCACAATTAATCAAGGATCTGCAAAAATATAAGCTACGATGTTTAAAGAACAGTCTAGAACTTGATGTGAAGAAGACACCAAGTCTTCCAATTTCTAAGTGACTAAATAGTTCTTAAACACCTTCTACAACACATTTTCCTGGAGAAGTATCCACATATAATAGGGAAATACTTACCTGAATGCTTTATTAGCTTTAACAGGGGTTGCTTCAAAGCCAATTGGGCAAAAATAATGATTTTGGCAATGATAGATATAAGCCAGTGATTCATCTTTCAATCCATGAGTTAATTTCACCAAGGCGCCAGAAGCTACAAAAAATAAAAACACACACACTGAGGGACCATAATGCTTTACACAAACGACTAAGGACCACAGACAGAAAAGACATTACTTAGAGCATGCATGCTGGTATTATGGGAAAAATGAAAAGCTACTGGTATAAAAAAATATTAATGGACTTATTTTCAGTTTTACCCTTTAGAATGAAATTCAGATAAACCGAATAGCAAATTAAAGAACTGAAATATGTCCTTGATCACCAAAACCTAATAATATACATACTGATCTACAAAACTTAATTACCATATAAATCCCAATACCTAGTGTATACAACAATGCTCTCAACTTCTCTGGCTATGCACATCCATGGCTAGAAATTTCTGAATAAGCATGTCCATTATAAGCATTTCTGTTGATAGACTATGTACATAATATGACTGTACTAATGTACCTTTATAGAAGATAGACAAAAGTGGGAATTTTGAAATTAGATTAAAATGCTGACATGCTAACATGTTCTTCTCACACCTCGGATCACCTTGCACAGCTCCTTGCAGGAAAATGCAAATGTTCCCCCAACACACACTTTAAGCTTTCTGCCAAAGTTACCCAGACCAGAGGGACAGTTTTCAGAAGCCAAGTGATGCGATTAGAACCTCTCTACAGACAGGCTGGTAGTACCACTTGTAACCACTTAGAATGGCCGCTCCTTTCTATTTCCCACAGCTATATTAGTTGTCACCTGATTTCAAAAGTATTACCAGCACTCAGTTCTTAAAGCCATTAGCTGAGATTTCACTAACCTGCATCTCCAGGAAGAAACTAAATTATTCATGAACAAACAGCCCATTAAAACTGGAGATCCTAAAAGTAGTTGAAGCAGATGACAGCTTGCAGTTCATGGTTTGTCTGATTGATTTTCTGACCACCGAAATAGCTGAAGACCACTAAGAAGAGCAGGTCAGTGGCTCTAGCAGAGACAAGAAGGCAGCCCTCCCACCCAGCACCTGCAGACACATACAATTTATGAGCTCCACAGAGACAGGAACATTTCTGGCTTAAATTCCTTCTCCAAGGTTTTGTCAAGAAATTCCCCATACATTTTTGCTTCATGGCTTACCACTAGCGCACACCTGCACATCAAGGTGATCTTTTCTGCTAAAATCTCTATTTATAATCACAAATGATAAATAAATCTTTCTGTAGTATTTGGTTGAGTTCCCTGACAATTTCAGAACTGACACCCGAGGGCAGCTCTGAATGAAGAATTATAAGAACTAAAATTCAGAAGCGGGCAATGTCATTTCATTGCTGAACCTGATTGTAGATAGATTCCAGGACAGTATGGATTTAGACTACTTACACGTAATAGGTTTAGGAAAAACTCTTGGAATCTTTTCAAAACTGTGAAAATGCCAAAGAAAAGGTTTCCCCAAGTAACTAAAAATTTTAGTAAGAATTTTTATATAACTTTTTAACAGAAATCTTTAAGGATGTCACACTTTCCTCCTTTCTTAAATCAAAGATTTTGTTTTACAAAATAGCTGCCTTCTTTAATGTGACTTTGAATAGTAATCAATGTCCTGAAATATATGGAGGATTTCAGGGGCAAATGAGATAGGTAAGAAAGATTGCTCTCATTGATATTCACATCATTCAGTCTGCAGCAAAACTCTGTGTCCTATTTTTCTAGAAGACATGAGGTGGTTTTGCTCCTACGGGGTCATGTTTGTGGGCTTAGGGCTACTCTGGTAATGTTTTTTCTCCTTACCTCGAGGCACATAATGTTCTGATTGGTTTAGGTTAGGGCTCAGCAAACTTTTTCTTAAATGGCCAGACAGTAAATATTTGCGGCTTGAGGGCCGTGAGTGCCCCCTGTACTCCTCAGGTCCGCCACTGCAGCAGGGAAGCAGCCCGAGGCAACGTGCGAGCCAGAGGATGGGGCCGCGTCCAGTCAAACGTCATTTACAAAATAGGCTGACTGCCTCTATTTTAGATCAGTGATCGTCAAACCTTCTCTGGACGTGGAACCCGTCTGCAAGGGAAGTTTACACGTCAGCCTAGTATAAAAGGATAAAAGCAGAGATGCTGCGGCCAAAGGAGGTGGGGAATTAGATGCCCACTTGTCACCCCCACCATCCCTGAGGCACTGCCATAGAATTCCCAGGGCTCAGCTGGGTGCAATTTGAAAATCACCGACTTTTCCATCAATGGAAAACCAACCTCTTGACAAAGGGGCTGGATAGCCCCTCTTTAGAGAGACCACAACAGTGGTTCTCACACTTGAACATGCAGGGTGTGTGAAATGAGATTGCTGGTAGCCTCTGCAGCATCGGACCCAGGAGCTAGACTGGGGGCCAGGCACCTGCAGGTCTTAACAAGTTACCAGACGATGCTGATGTTGGCCCAGAGTCCACATTTCAGAGCTAAGAGGAAAACTTCATTTCACTCAGTTCAGTAAGCAGCTTATGAGCACCTACTAACTACATCAGGAACCACAGGGAAATACGACACAAATGATTCACAGAACCTTGGGTTGCCCTCATAGAGAAGATGGAACAAGTAATTATAACAGGGAGTGCAATAAGATGGGGCCACCAAAAAGGGATATTATTCAAATGAGGAAGAGCATGTCAGATTTGAGCAATCAAGAAAGAAGGGTGGCATTCAAGACAGAACTTAATGAAGTGGCAGGATTTCAACGATCCAGACAGAGGGAAGTGCATGAGGAGAATACAAGATCACCGGAGGGGAGGGACGGGAGCAGGGAGCAGCATGGGGCCTGGATTAGAATAGAGGGTATGAGGGTTAGTATACAGAGGCCTACCGTAGGACACCCCCAGAATGTCAGGACAAGGTCAGAAAGAGATCACCCTCTGAAATGAAAGTAAATACAGTATTTAATACATTAAGATCATCACCCAAGAAAGTAATTCAAGCTAGGAGAAAAGATAAATGGGTTACTGATGGAGATAACTTCAGAATGATGTCCAGCCTACACCAGAGTAGATCTAAAGAAATCTGAAACTTAAGTGACAAAGCAACCACTCCCAAATGCAGGGCCATGATCTGTAGGGTGTAGAGAAAGGAGAGAAAACAACTAACGTTAGCTAGTTAGTTAGCTAGATCTACTGTTAGGAGGAGTTACTGCTATGCTGCTGTGAGCAGCTGGCAGGAGAATGCTGGTGGCTTTGGTTATATTTCTCACTCCAAATTAACAAATCAACATTCCAATATTTTTTGAGTTTTTTAGTTTGAGTTTGTTTTGTAGACCCTGATCATCTATAGAGGACTATGAGAATTCTAGACCTTACTAGAATTTTTTTACACCTTCAAAAAACAAGAGCCAGATTCTGTAATCCAGAAAAGCTGCAAAGCTCTTGATCCCTTGATACCTTTTAAACACAACTAGTACATGTAGGACAGCACTGGCTTTGAGGTTTCCATTTTAAGCAAGCACTAGAGAGCTCCTAAAGTAGAAAGTATGTATTAGCATTGCACATTAAAAAGATTTATCCGGCCTTGTGTCTATTATGAATTGGAGAAACCAGTGGAGGAGGAAAACAGAGTAGTAACGCACGGTGCACCTGAGATGTGCTGAGGCACCATGGGACACTGGTGGCAGTGGCCACAGTGAGCGTGTATGTGAGTCATGCTGGTAAAGGGCAGAGTTAGCTATTCTCTGTTAAGAAAAAATAATGAGTTACAATACCTACTAGAAGAATCAAAATGAAATATATGAACATTAGCATAGTTTTCAATCTATCTGGTTAAAGAAAGATGAATCTAGACTTGTCATAAATGTTGGTAGCTAAGTAAACCAACACTTTGAAGTTACCTGAATAATATGGTGATAATAATAATAATAACAATGATATTAATAATAAATAATAAGTGAACCAATAGATTGAATTAGTGTTGAATCTTGCATAAACTTCTGTGGTAATGACATCTCTGGAAAAAACACTTGTAGTAACAGTTAAATCTGTTAATTTCATCGAAATCCCTGTATTGATTTGTATTCCCTGAGTGAGTGCAGCTTACATTTACTGGGGCCACTGGAGATGAGATGTCAGCAGGCACAGGGGAGCCGCGAAGGCCAAGAAGCCCAGGCCCCTGGGGGAGCTTAAAGCACTGTGGAAAACAGGCCTAACCATCCTTACAAACAAATTTAAACAAAAAGAGACATTTCAGAGTATTTTCGAAAGGCACAGCAATAGTTGATGATGGTTTTCATGACTACACATCCCAGAGACAAATGAGAAAGGTCAGTCTCTCAACTCCTTCAACGTGAGAGGGGATAGAAGAGCCTTTTGCTTGACTCCTGTCCCGCTCACCCCTCCGATTAGAATCACAAGTTCTGGGGCAACATGTGTAAGGTCATGGGCACCACTCACGGAATCAAAGAGCTATTGAGGGCAGACCCTACAGTCAGAGGGCTGGACACGTTAAAAAGATGAAACATAATATAAGGCTGCTCTTGCCAAATGCCAAACAACAGATGCCAGCCATCAGGACTCTGGGGTTTACGAGGATTAGAGCCTAGAGTGGCAGGGAAAGCCTCGGCAATACAGCAGGGTTTGCACAGGGACCTCTGACCACTGAAGGAGGACAAGAACATTCCAAGAGGGGAGGCAGACTGGTTACCCTTCAAGAAATACACATCGAAAAAGAAACAGTCAGGAGTCAAGTACTCTAATAGGGAAAATGAAACTGGGAATAAAACTAGGAAAATATATTATTAAAATTCATTTGAAGCAACTGCAGCAACTACCCCTCTCCTCCTCCCAGAAAGGGGTTGAGGGAAGGCAGGGAATAGGTAGTTTATTCCCTTCCTCAAATGAAAAAGACCTGATGTATGTCGAAGGAAGTTTAAATGTATAGATAAAAAAATCTGTAGGGCCCAGTGCTACACATCCTAGATTAGTAGAGCTACTGGTTAATGACACATCAATTCATTAAGTTAAGAAAGTCATGAGGATTTAGGAGGTTCTGGGCTGTTGGGAAATAAAATGAAGTACAGATCCTCAAAGATCTGCAAATGAGAATGTCTAATAAAATTATGGCATAAAATCTTAAACTTGGATAGGACATTCGGACAAGATCTTTTTTAAAATTCCAGAATAGTGATTCCTAAATCAACTTTCTCCAGGGCTTGTTTAGTGTTTTTTATTACATTCATTATAAGATATTTATTTATTTATTTAGCTCTCTCTAGATGCTACTGATACTATTACAACAAAAACCATGGACTTCTCTGATGAAATCCTCTTTTGATCGGTAGGCAGTCAGGTAAGCACAGAAGAGAAATGATGAATCTTGGGCTAGTGCCTCTCAGGACCCTACTTGTAAAGCAGTCTTGGGACACAAGCCTAAGAAATGTGTCACTGTAGCTTGCCACTGTACACAACACATATGTGTGATAGACATCCTCTCCATGATTATTTCCCTACTTATGGAAAAGGTTTGCTGACCACTGCTCAAGGTTAACGATTTTTAATGTAGACACATCCAAGTGGTTACCCAGGACACCCGTTAGGGAATAGACACAGAATATTAGAACATTTATTACTTATGCTTATTGTCATATTAAAAAAAGAAAGTAAGCTTTACTGATATTTATTCCATGGATTGAGCATGGATGCCACAAAAGGTCACACATCACACGTGTGCTGCCCCAGAGGAGGGTGGCAGTTCCAGGACAGTGGTGCTGACTCGCACTACCAACTGCAGTGCGGGGACACCCTTCCTCGTTTGCCTGCTTCCCGCAAACGGCTGTGTGTTCAGTCTACAGGGCACAAATGCCATCGGTATACATTTTATAAGACCTTTAATGAATAGAGTCATTATTATAGTTTGTAATAACTGGAGAATGACCGTGAAAATCTTTTGGACCAGAAAAAGGTCACTCTTATCTTGTGAAAATAAACATGAAGATCATAGAATAAAATAAAGGTCTTATAAAAGACAGCCAAATTATGCATTTTCTTTCACAACAAGTCAAGTGCCCCCAACTCACTGACGTGATGATAATGACATTCCAAAAACATTGATGCCAATTACAGTCATCCTGGCAGATACTTTTTTAAAAAGAAGCAATGTAACAACCTAAAAAACAAACAAACAAAAACCTTGAGCCAAGGAGAGAGAAAGCATTTTGGGAAAAATATGTTAACTAACGCTTCTATAGATACATAATTTTGTTGAAAATGACATATGCTAATTATTAAAAGTAATACATAGTAATTTCATGTGTATGTGTACGTGCATACGTATATATGTGTGAATGTGATGGCTCTAAAGCGCACTAGGGCTCTTGAAAGAAGCCGACACCAGGACCGAGAGAACAGCGAATGTGGCTGTGAGACCTGAGACCACACAGACTCGGTGTGACACCTGAATCCGCCGCTTGCCAGCTGTGCCCCTCACACAATGGAGCAAAGAGGGAGAGAGGAGGAAGCGAGCTTTCTCTTGTCTCTTCTTATAAGGGCGCTAAGCCCATTCATGAGGCTCCACCTTCAGGCCCTAATCTCTTCCCAAAGGCCCCACCTCCTGGTACCATCACATGGGCAGTTAGGATTTCAGCATGTGAATTGGAGGAGACACAGGGGCTAAGTGTATTAAAACATATCTCCTTTTATCTTCACAGTGACCCTATGGGGTAGGTACAAATATGGAAAGACAGAGGTCTACCCTGGTCCCAGTAATTGACGTGTCTGCTCATGGTCACAAAACCAGTATGTGCAGAAACCAACGTGCAAACTCCAAGCCTCCCTGCCCAGTAACAACTTGATATACCTGACAGGTGTCCTACTCTAAGTTCAATCCTCCATCTCAGTAACCCACATGCCCTCTCTGTTGACAAAGACTCTCGCACTAACCGAAGCTTACTTGGGCTCCTCTGAGCCTCTAGGCCTCTGTCTTGGGTTATTTTATCCACTATTGCTGAGTCCAGTTTCAGAAAGTATCCTGCTAACTCAGTTTAGAAAGAATCCCCATCCCTTGATAACTGAGCAGGCTCCTCATCCCTCACCCTTGATGTCTAAGCCCTCGGCCTGGCTGTCAGACCTATTTAGCAAGAATCCCCTACCTTTGAGTTCTCCTGTTAGCAATTTTCTATCCACTGACCCCCTCACTTTGCTACTTCGCTATAAATGCTCAGCTGTCTTTGTTGTATTCGGGGTTGACCCAACCTCTCTTCCCTACTACAATAACCCATGACCGTAGTCTTAAATGAGGTCTTCCTCACTGTTTTAGCAAGTGTCAGAATGATTTTTTCTGTAACACTGCCTTGTAAGTTTCTGATTTATAAAGTCAATGATTATTGCAAAAATATCAATGCAAATCATTTAACTAGCACATAAATAAAACAATCAAGATCAATCAATCCCACTATGATAACCAAAACTGTTCTGTAAGAGAACTTTGTCACTTTCAGGCCACTGTCCTATTGTCATATATTATTATTATGCAGGTCTACTATCAATAGTCTAAATCCTTGCATTCCCTTTTAGGGAGAGAAACTGCAAACTCCATGCTGCTTCCTGAAAGAGTTTTACTAGCATAATCACATGCACACAGACACACCATGGACCCAAACAATACAAACAATGTGTTAAAACCATGTTTATAACATGCCTAAAAGTGCTAAAAGTTCTATATGCAAAGATGAGAAGAGCTAAAAATATTAAACTGTATGCTGAAAGTATCCTATAGATTACTACTACGATTTCTCCCTTGGACAAGGAGATATAAAAGTAGCGAACTGTGTTTAGGGTTTACGTATCCCAGATTATCCAACCTTTGAGAGGGATCCTAAAGCATGTGTGTGTGTAAAAATCTTCTATGTTTACCTACCAGTTTCTCCAGCTGTTTTATTCTTCCCATGAGGCTTATATAGAACGTATGAGCATCCTTTCACATGGAAATGGTCATTAATTTGTCTAAACCATCTGAAAATAACAAGAAGATTTACTCATAGAGACAGTTCAAAAACAAAGATGGAAGAGGAATTCAGGCAGTGCCCAAGTGTGGCATGTCTACTAGGGGGTTGGTTTACTATCAACACACATCTACAGCATTATTATTTTGCAGAACTTGAAATAAGGTATTGCCCCTAAGCAAGGGCTCCGTACCTCATAAGTGTTGTATTTCCAGTGAAAGGGCCGAACCTAATATCTTCAAATGGGGGTTGAAAGCCCAAAATATGTAAAGCTTCTTCTTGGGTAACAGGTGGAAGACTACGGAAGAAACATGGCCTTTCATTTTATAATTCCAACCTTATACAGATATAACCTGTCTCAATGTTAACATGTCTGATATGCAAAAAAATTTTGTCATGTTTTTAAATTTTATTTCATCAAAAATAATGCATGCATATGTTTTTAGCTAAAAGGCTAATGACAAAATTCAGCAGTTTTCTCTCAATTTACAAAAAATCTATTCTTGTAAGTCTCCCATTATAGAAAGAGCAACACCAAATAACTTTTGAATGTAAAGTTTGGGGATACCAATAAGTTGACATACTTACTTTCCAGCTCCCATTGTGCTATACAAGAAATTCCAACAAGAAATTAATGAGGAGATACCGCAAGAAGTCTTATATTGTGGCCGGCTTATGCAGTACCTGAGGAAAGAAAAGACCCTTTCTTCACTTGAATAAGTACAAAATATACATAATAGAAATGTAATCTCATCCCTCTAAAAGTGTTAACATGAAAACTGATCATTTACACTAATATAAGATCTTCATTCACTTAAGATATTTTTCTATCTATTAAACAGGCCATAACAAGAAGTCACCCAATTTAATAAAGATGGCTAAGCAGGACTACCTAATATTTAAGGAAGCTGTGATCTAAAACCAGTGGGAAAAAACTAATCATATATAAATTTAGACACCAACTACTGAAACGTCATTGTTAACTCCTAGATGAGCTCCTTGAATACATGATTATTTACAACTTCAAAAATACTGCCAAAATAAAGCATTGTTCCTATGTATCAACTTCTCAGAGAGATTTTTAAAACTAAAACTTGCCACCGAGCAATGGTTCTACTGCTACAGAGAATTTTAAAGTGTAACACAAAATCCTCCAATGGCACAATTTAGTTGCAGTTAGCCAACTTTCCAAATAGTCATGTGTCGAGAGAAGTGACTGAGGCTAACATGAACAGAAAAGAAGCACTCTTCTTCAATCGTAAGGAAGAAAATATGTTGGCTTTCAAATTATCTTTCCCCAGCTGCTTTCTAATGAAGGTACTAATGGGTGGCTAACATAAAAGGGAGAAACAAGACCTATTATCACTGAGCACAGTTTTAGTCTTACCTTGAAATTAATTGCAAAAAGAAAATTGCAAGGATATGTATATGTATTTGTGTAGGTGCATACAATCTGCATAATGGTGCACTTACACACATCAACAGTGATCCTTGTGTCTGCAGTCTGAACCAGGATCATTAAGCTGAGATGCAGATGATAATGGTCACTTAACCATATGGCTGTTGGAGAGCCATATACCATACTAACTGTAATGGCTTGAACTGAGCCCACCTAAAAAGAAATGTTGAAGCCCTAGCCGTGGTCCCTGTGTATTTGACCTTATTTGGAAACAGGGTCATGGCAGATGTAGTCAGGTTAAGATGAGGTCATCCTGGAGAAGAGTGGGCCCTTAATCCATGGCCACTGTCCTTATAAAAAGAGAAGAGAGACACACAGAGGAGGACACCCTGTGCAGATGCACACACGAGACGAGAGAGCCACGTGCCAGCAGACCAGTGCAAGCCAAGGGATGCCGAGGACGGCCCAAAGGACCACAGGACCTGGGAAGGTGGGGAGGCTTCTACCCCACAGGTTTTGAACGGAGTGCGGCCCTTCAGAACTGTGAGACCATTTCTGTTGTAATCCACCCAGTTGGTGGGCCTGAGTTATGGCAGCCCTAGGGAGCTAATACACTAATTATCATCTAGGAAAGACTACAAACTGGTTTATATCTACTAATGAAAAAAATAATCAACGCATAGATAACTTTGTTTATGTCTATTTACAAGGCTGTTTAAATAAAAATGCCCACAAAAACAATCCTAGCCTGAGACAGTGTTGTCATTACAGGGCTCTCCTATTTTACACTAGGAAGCTAACTTCCATCAGTGCTTGTGTATCATAGCTCTACGGAACATTCATTCTGTTCTGCAACCAAACTTCCTACAATTGGACTTAGCCGTCACCATCAATTATTTCCCACAGCTTCCTCATTTTTTCCCCCAATATCTTGTTTGTTTTTCATTCCTTGTCAAGTGGCTAAGAGCTCATGAATTCTTGCATGACTGGGAGTCTGTCGCTTCCATACTTGAATGACAATGTGAATATAAAATCCTAGGGTGACTGTTTCTAGCCTGAGAAATAGAACTCCACTGCTGTCTGATGAAGACTGAGACCAGTGGGATATTTCCCTGTGTATGTCTTGGTTTTGCACCTGGACACCCAGGACCCTTTGTGCTTCAAGTTCAGCAACTCCACCAGAACAGGCTTTGGTGCCGATCACACTGCACTGATTTTCCTTTCCTGGGATACAATATACCCTCTCAAATCTGCAGACTAGCCTTTCTTATCTCAGTTGTGTCTTAAAATATTTTTTTCTATTTTGATCTTTTCCTTGGGAAGGCTGGTTGGAGATATTTGGATCCTGTTATCCATATTTCTCTACTGCTTAATCATTTTTATCTTGGTCCTTTTCCATTTAGGGTTTGTGCGATTTCCTCACACTGGCCCACCATAGACGTTATTATGGTTTTCCCAAGGTTGGGCTTTTTTCCTTGCTTTTAATGTGGTTTTCACCACCACAATGACTTTCTTTTTGTCCTCCATTTCTTTCCAAGGTCCTAACAATTATTTCCCCTTCTGCTGTCGTATAATTTCTTCTATTAGCTCATTTTGAGAAGTTGTGTAAATTATAACTTTTCTCATAGAAAGGACTTTGTCTGAATTTTAACGTTATTGAGTAACTCCTCCAAAGATGTGTGTGCCTTCTGCTGATGCTCCTTTTTGGTTTTATTTGCAGTTTTCATACACAAATTATCAAGTTGCTTCCTTTCTGATTTTTACTCACCCTTGAATACAGACAATTATCACCAAAGACCTGTCCGCTATCTTTAACACCTCACTGTCAGATCTGTTGAGTCTCCCTCCTTATTATTTATTTATTTATTATTGTGGTAAAAACAAATCACATAGAATTTACCATCTAACCATTTCTAAGGGTTCAGTTCAGTAATGTTAACAATATTCCCATTGTTGTGGTAGAAATCTCTAGAGCTTTTTCATCTTGCAAGACTGGAACTCAATACCTACTGAGCGGCAAACTCCCCCTTGCCCTCCCCAAGCTGCTGGCGACCCCCATTCTACTTTCTATTTCTATGAGCTTGACTTCTTTAGATACTTCATTTAAGTAGAATCATGCAGTATTTATCTTTTTGTGTCAGTCTAAATTCACTGAGCATATCCTCAAGGTTCATCCATGGTGTAGCACGTGTCAGAATTCCCTTCTTCTTTAAGTCTCAGTAGTATTCCATTGTATGGATATACCACCTTTTCTTTATTCCTTTACCTACTGACAGGTACTTCACCCACCCCTTGGCTCTTGTGAATAATGCTGCAATGAACAAGGGTGTGCAAATCTCTCTCTGAGATCCCACTTTCTGCTTTCCATTCTTTTGGAAATATACCCAGAAATGGGATTGCTGCATCAACTGGTGTCTCAATTAGCTCAGGCTGCTATAACAAATATGACAGTCTGGGTGGCTTAAGCAACAAATATTTCTTTCTTATAGTTCCAGAGTCTGAGAAATTCAAGACCAAGGCCCTGGAAGATCCAATGTCTGGTAAGGATCTGCTTTCTGTTCAGCATTTGGCCATCCCCTCATTGTATACTCACAAGACAGAGCAGAGGGAGAGAAGAAGAAGCAAGCTTTCTCCTGTCTTTTCTCTAAGGGCACTAATCCCATTCCTGAGGACTCCAGCGGCCCTACCTCCTAATACTATCACACTGGGGGTCAGGATTTCAGTATGTGAATTGGGGGGTGGGGGGAGACACAAATATTTAGTCCATAATATATAGTGATTCTACTGTTAATTTTTTGAGGGATTTGCATACTATTTTCCATAATGGCTGCACTACTTTATAATTCTATATTCCAACTAACAGTGTACAGGGTTACAATTTCTCTACATCCTTGCCAGGATTTGTTATTTTCTGTTTTTTTGATGGTGGCCATGCTAATGGGCATAATGGGTGTGAGGTAGTACCTCATTTCACAACAAGATTCAGGGAAGGACTGTCAGTGGGTTCGGTTAAAACCACTAGGTGAAAAGTTGATGGGGACAGGATATTAGCCTGATGCCACTGTCACCCAATGATTATTTGATGGCTGAAGAGGGGGAAAAAAATAACTTGACAATGTGAATTAAGGCTGTTACCACCTTAATCCAGAAATCACTCTTAGAATCTCTAACATTGGATAACCAGATGTGTGTAGTATGACATGAAGGACACAGGATCATTTAGGCAGTATTCTTGCCTAAAATGTTCAATCAAGTCTTTATATCTAACTTCCAGTTTTCAGGAAACACTGAAGTTACAGTAACAATTTAGACAACTAACAGGGAAAAAAAAATCAGATAAACCCAGAAGGTAGGACTTTCCATAAGATATCTGGCCAAATCTCTTCAATGAGTTAATCTCCTAGAATTAAAAAAAGGGGGAATCTAGAGGGTATTATGCTCAGTGAAATAAGCCAGGCGGAGAAAGACAGGTACCAAATGATTTCACTCACCTGTGGAGTATAAGAACAAAGAAAAAACTGAAGGAACAAAACAGCAGCAGACTCACAGAACCCAAGAATGGACTAACAGTTACCAAAGGGAAAGGGACTGGGGAAGATGGGTGGGAAGGGAGGGATCAGGGGGAAAAAGGGGCATTACGATTAGCACATATAATGTAGCAGGGGTGGGAGTGGGGTGGGGGGAATGGGGAAGGCAGTATAACACAGAGAAAAGAAGTAGTGATTCTATAGCATCTTACTATGCTGATGGACAATGACTGCAATGGGGTATGTGATGGGAACTTGATAATAGGGGGAGTCTAGTGACCATAATGTTGCACATGTAATTGTATATTAATAATAGCAAAAAAAAAGGGGGGGGAAGGAGAGTGAGGTTGAGATTATTCTAGGTTAAGAGATGCATGTATAAGCCACAAAAAGAAAGCACAAGGCATAGTTCAGGGTTAGGTTCCAATATGAACAGCCAGGCATGCAGATATTTTCAGAACAATCTAGGAAACCTAAACTTAGCCTGGGAATTAGCTATTAAGGAAATATTATTAAGTTTACTAGGTATGACGATGGTATTGCGGTTAAGGAAAAAAAATAAGTCCGTTTTTAGAGATTACCATCGTCTGAGATCTAATATTTTCCGCTGTTTAATATCTTCAAGAGGAGAATACTGAGGCCACTCCCTTTGATGTCTTCCTTTTTTATCTGAAGTTTTTTTCTTGGAAATTTGTTTCTTTACATTGCCTAGAATACAAGAGTATAAAACAAGCAAAATGCTTAAGATGACGTAAACTGCCAGGCAATACTATTAATTATGTAACAAAATTAAAAAGTAACTTCCACTAGTTCTAAAAATGGTATTTGCAAACATATTGAAGAAATGCATTTATCTTCAAGAAAACTCCCCTACATTAAAGAGAGAGAGAGAATACAAAGAAATTTAAACAACCATGAATAGTATTTCCTATCAGATTCTTATAGCTAGTCACTTAGCTAATAAAAGAAGCAATCAAAATCTTTAATTTAGAAAACTGAATTACCAACAGTAAAACAGCTAACTAGATCACCTTCCAGAAAATGAATCCTTTTCATAAAACAACAAAACCATATTAAGGTCACTCTGCTAAGGAAGTAAAAGCTCTAGACCCAATAATGTGATGATGTTATGTTTAAAAATATCTCCAGGCCTACAGAGATCACAAAATGGATTAAGAATGATGCACACATGTACAGTATGAAGATGCGACTTTAGCATCAGGAATTTGAATGGAAAATAAAGTCTCCTTTCTGTATGCTTGTATCTACATAGACACACACACACACACACACACACACTCTTTCTCTCACTCTGAAAGACACATGAAATAAAGAATAGCGGTTAACTATGCAGAGTTGGGAACTGGAAGCTAGAAGAATGGAAGACTAAAGTGAGAGTTAGACTTTGCACTGTTTAATTTTCACACTTTTAACTTCTGAGCCATTCTAATGGTTACTCAGTCCAAAAATTATATAAATTAAAATATTAATAAAGAACATCCAAGCTTCATTCCACTAAAATACAATGAATATTTTGGATAGCTATGCTCAAACACTTTAATAACTTTCACATATGTTATATTTTAAATGAAATAATTAGATCTGTTATAAAAATTAAATAAAAGCTAGCATTTCGTTTTTATAAATAATTCATAAATTATAAAACATAGGTTATACAGATACATGCCTAGAAAACAAACACGGAAAGGGGTCTGTTTTGTTCATTCAAGATGCTCTACAATAAAGCCATTTGGCCCCCCAAAACCAGCTGGAACTCAGAAACGACTATTCTACAGAAAATGTCTGTAATTTTTGAAAAATATCATAACAATAAACACTATAATGTCCAGAAACAAGATTTTGCCCAACTCCTAGTTATTCTAAGTCTGCCCAGAGAACAGAAGATTTCTCACAGAGCTGAGCCACCACTGCCAAACCTGAGCTAAAGCTCATTCCGACAAACTTCTTTCGCTAATAAAGTAAATCTTAGAGTGAGAAGATGGAAAAACTACTTTCCAGCGTTTCTGAAGCTGTCTTCCCTGCCTGCTAACGAGGAGCTCGCTGGGCAGGCTCCCCTGCCCGCCACGCCAGGAGGCCCCCCAGGGCTCTGCTCCTCCTCCAGCCGCCCTCCCGTCTCCAGGCCAAACAGGCTTCTGTTCCAAAGGGGGTCCTGCGCGGAATCCCCACACCGGCACCCACAGGGCTGGCCCTCCGGGCAGAGGCCATCCAATCTCGGAAGGAAACCCAGGCAAAGCAGGGGCCACGTTTCAGAAAGGAACCAAAAAGAGCAACGCCTGAACCTTCTGAAGCCCCATTTCATCAACTCCAGTTACCTTTGCCCCTGCCCCTTATCACTGCCATGTTCTTCCATTCCACACCCTACCCACCATATCCCCAGAGAGCCCCAACACCAAAAATACATAAATATACATTAAAATACATAAAATGTATATGTGTATGTACACACACACACATACACACACACACACACACACACACACACACACACTCCCATCTAGTCACCACACTGGCTTTTAGAGACAGGTATGAGGATACCAAATAGAAGTACAATACTCATCATCTTTTTGAATTGAAGAAGAACAAGACAGAGTTCTGGGCAATCACTGTCACTGGAAAGTGAGGTGGGGGAACCCCAGAAATACGATAGCCAGAGAAAGGGAGACCCAAAGTCTGTGTAAGTGTGAGTCACGTCTTAGGCTGACCCCTGATCCATGCATGCACAGAACAGACCCCAAACAGCACAGCTGAGGTTAAAAGAACTGAACTAGATTTCAGATGTCCCAAAGGGACAGAATTTGTATTAGTTTAGTTTAGTTTTAGTCCAACCAAATTAACTGCTTCTAAAATAATAAACAAAGAAATAAAACACTCTTTGGAGGAATATGCAAAAATCCAAAGTCACCCTAACATTTCCAATGTCTAGGATACAATCCAAAATTAATGAATATGTGAGGAAACTGAAAAAAATGTGACACATTCTCAAGAAAAAGGGTGAGAACTCTGAAATGACCCAGATTCGAAAACTGACAGATTTAAGGAGTTTTTAAAAGGATATTATAACTATGCTTTATGTGATAAATAAAATTTTCTAGTAAGGAATGAAAACATTAGCAAATCCAAGAAACAGAAACTATTTTAAAAATGTAAATTCCAGGCCTAAAATAAAAAATATCTGAAATAAACAATGCATCAAATATACTTAACAGCTATCTCGAAGAGATGCACTTTAAATATAAAAAGATATAGGTTAAAAATAAATGGATGTTAAAAGATATACCTAGCAAATACTAGTCAAAAGAAAGCTGCTGTAGTTAATTAACATCAAACAATGTTGCTTTCAGAACAAGAAAAAGTGCCAGGAATAATAAGGAACAATTATAATGATAAAAAGGTTAACTCCAAATGAAGAAATAACAATCATACATGTGTGTTCCCCTAATAAAAGAGCTTCAAACTGCATAAAAACAAAAGTAACAGACTTAAACGAAGAATCATAGTTGGAGATTTTTTTAACACCCTATTTTCAACAATTGACAGAACAAGACAAAAATTAAGTAGTGACATAGAAGATGTGAAAAACACTTTCACTTTGACCCAATAAATAAACACTATGACCTATTTGCAGATGACATGATATTGTACATAAAAACCCTAAAGACTCCACTCCAAAACTACTAGAACTAATATCGGAATTCAGCAAAGGTGCAGGATACAAAATTAATACACAGAATTCTGTTGCTTTCCTATATACTAATGATGAGCTAACAGAGAGAGAAATCAGGAAAACAATTCCATTCACAACTGCATCAAAAAGAATAAAATACCTAGGAATAAACCTAACGAAGGAAGTGAAAGACCTATACCCTGAAAACTACAAGACACTCCTGAGAGAAATTAAAGAGGCCACTAACCAATGGAAATTCATCCCATGCCCTTGGCTAGGAAGAATAAATATTGTCAAAATGGCTATACTACCTAAGTAATCTACAGATTCAATCCCTATCAAAATACTGACAGCATTCTTCAACGAACTGGAACAAATAGTTCTAAAATTCATATGGAACCACAAAAGACCCCAAATAGCCAAAGCAATCGTGAGAAGGAAGAATAAAGCAGGGAGGATCTCGCTTCCCAAATTCAAGCTCTACTACAAAGCCACAGTAATCAAGACAATTTGGTACTGGCACAAGAAAAGACCCACAGACCAGTGGAACAGAATAGGGAGTCCAGATATTAACCCAA
Organism: Smutsia gigantea; assembly: GCA_032199065.1. Lineage (NCBI taxonomy): Eukaryota > Metazoa > Chordata > Mammalia > Pholidota > Manidae > Smutsia > Smutsia gigantea. The sequence continues at coordinate 41,951 of JAVSCE010018542.1, read as the reverse complement.
GCATATACAGTCAATTAATATATGATAAAGGAGCCATGGATATACAATGGGGAAATGACAGCCTCTTCAACAGCTGGTGTTGGCAAAACTGGACAGCTACATGTAAGAGAATGAAACTGGATCATTGTCTAACCCCATACACAAAAGTAAATTCAAAATCTAAAAGTAAGTCATGAAACCATAAAACTCTTAGGAAAAAAAACATAGGCAAAAATCTCTTGGACATAAATATGAGCAACTTCTTCATGAACATATCTCTCCGAGCAAGGGAAACAAAAGCAAAAATGAACAAGTGGGACTATATCAAGCTGAAAAATCTCTGTACAGCGAAGGACACCATCAGTAGAACAAAAAGACACCCTACAGTATGGGAGAATATATTCATAAATGACATATCCGATAAGGGGTTGACATCCAAAATATATAAAGAGCTCACACACTTCAACAAACAAAAAGCAAATAATCCAATTAAAAAATGGGCAGAGGATCTGAACACTTTTCCAAAGAAGAAATCCAGATGGCCAACAGGCACATGAAAAGATGCTCCACATCGCTAATCATCAGAGAAATGCAAATTAAAACCACAATGAGATATCACCTCACACCAGTTAGGATGGCCAACATCCAAAACACAAACAACAACAAATGTTGGAGAGGATATGGAGAAAAGGGAACCCTCCTACACTGCTGGTGGGAATGCAAATTAGTTCAACCATTGTGGAAAGCAGTATGGAGGTTCCTCAAAAAACTCTAAATAGAAATACCATTTGACCCAGGAATCCCACTCCTAGGAATTACCCTAAGAATGCAGCAGCCCAGTTTGAAAAAGACATATGCATCCCTATGTTTATCGCAGCACTATTTACAATAGCCAAGAAATGGAAGCAACCTAAGTGTCCATCAGTAGATGAATGGATCAAGAAGATGTGGTACATATACACAATGGAATATTATTCAGCCATAAGAAGAAAACAAATCCTACCATTTGCAACAACATGCATGGAGCTAGAGGGTATTATGCTGTGAAATAAGCCAGGCAGAAAAAGACAAGTATCAAATGATTTCACTCATATGTGGAGTATAAGAACAAAGAAAAATACTGAAGGAACAAAACAGCAGCAGACTCACAGAACCCAAGAACGGACTAACAGTTATCAAAGGGAAAGGGACTGGGGAGGATGGGTGAGAAGGGAGGGACAAGAGGGAAAAAGGGGCATTACGATTAGCAGACATAATGTGGTGGGGGGCACGGGGAGGGCTGTACAACTCAGAGAAGACAAGTAGTGATTCTATAGCATCTCACTACACTCATGGACAGTGACTGTAATGGGGTTGGTGGGGGGGACTTGATGATGTGGGGAGTCTAGTAACCATAATGTTGCACGTGTAATTATAGATTCATGATACCAAAAAAAAAAAACACTATGACCAACAAGTACACAGTGCACATTCTCTTCAAGTGCACTTGGTCCATTCATCAACACAGACCATATGTTGGGTCATAAAACAAGTCAGTAAATTCTAAAAGACTGAGATCACATATCCTCTGTCCACAGTGGAATTAAGTTAGAAAAAAATATTTAAGAAACCCCAAATATCTGGATATTAAGCAGCATACATCTAAATGATGCATGAATCAAAGAAGAAATCACAAAGGAACTTAGAAAATACTTCAAATTAAATGGTAAGAAAATAAAGCATCCTCAAGATTCGTGGGCTGCTGCTAAAGCAGTACTAAAAGCAATTTAGAGCATTAAGTGCTTATAGTAGAAAAGTCTGAATCAAGAAGTTAGAAAATGAAGAGCAAAGTACACCCAATGTAAAGAGAGATAATAAAGAACAGAAAGCAGTAAAAGAGAAAACAATTGAGAAAATTAACAAAGCTAAAAGCTGACTATTTGGAAAGATGAACAAAACTGATAAATCCCCAGCTAGGAAAAAAAAAAAAACAAATATTACTAGCATCAGGAATGACAGGACTTATCATTAAAGATCCCCTAACTATTAGAGGGAAAAGGGGAGCGTTTACATCTAACTTTATGATGACAAACTTGACAACTTTGATGAAATGGACAAACTAAAATTTGACAGAAGGAATGGGTATCAAGCAACTCCCTAATTAGATTTTTAATTCCCTCTGAAAACCTTTCAAAACTTAGGAGAGAACAATTCCCGGGCTGACTTGCAAGAGCTGCCTCAACCTAATTCTAACACCTGAACAAGATACTACCAAAAAAAAACAAAAAAATTATAGACCAAATCACCCACAAAGACAGACACAAAATGAAATACCCCCAACACGCTGAGAATTACAAATTTATATGACATTCTGTGAAACAAGTTGATTTTGCAAATGAACAAGATATATATGGTAGTTTTACGAAATGATCAGAAGAAGCTTAGAGGTAAAATACAAATCCTAATTCTACTTCTTACTAGCTGTGCAACTTTGCATAAGCAACTTATCCCTCTACGCCTCAACTTCTTTACCTATAAAACAGGGATAAATGTACCTACTGCATAAAATTCCCATATTACGGGGAGTTAAAAAGAAAGAAGCAAAAAAGCAGTAGTATCTGCCACAGGACCACTGCACTGCAATTGTGAAGTTGTGCGGTGCACCCCAGGTCATACCACCCTCTTAAATTGTGTGGTACACGACCTACCCAGTGGGACCTGGAGACTTTGCTGGCTGCTCCAAAAATTTAAGAAACAAAAAAGCCACAGTGTTATGTAGTAGAAAAGAAAGCTAGATGTCTAATTGGGATATATTAATTCATGTCCCTGCAAAACTATGAAATAGCATTATGTTATTCTACTCACCTCACTAACCATTTCTAAGCCACAGTGTATTTATCTGTAATATCTGTACTTTATATTATTCTTAGATCTTTCAAAGCTCTCAAGATGCACAAGTTATGTTTGAAGTTTCCAGTGGCAACCCACTTACGACCTAATCCTATTTCCAAGGTTATTTTTGTAATTTAAAAGATGGGATGATAGCAACATTCCCTTCAGTATTATAAAAGGAAAATGTTTAATGGCAAGTTCACTTTTTTTTCAACTACAGTTGAAATATTAGTTTCAGGGCATACAACACAAGTGATTGGACAGTTATATACATTATGAAATGCTCACCACACTAAGTGTAGCTACCATCTGTCACCATACAAAGCTATTACATTACTATTGGCTATATTCTCTATGCTGTACTTTTCAGCCCCATGACTTATTTATTTTATAAGTGTAAATTTATACCTCTTAATCCCCTTCACCTGTTTCGCCTAGGCAAGTTTAAACAAGATACATTGTTTGTTTTCCTATTATTTTCACATGCGAACTTCATGCCTCCTTCCTTACCTGATATGTGTTTCAAATTTGTGGTCACCCCATCAAATTCAGATTTATCAATTTCCCATGCAAGAGGTAGCTTGCCCAGGCTACTGGATAAGTTTTCCAAGCTCTTTTCTTCATTGTAGATGATTTCGGAAGTACTAGTCGGGATGCCCATGTATCTTGAGGAACTCCCAGCGGATAAAGAGGTACTATCAGGGAGGCGAGAAGAGCGGGCTGGATTTGGAGTTTTATAGATTGAGGTCGCCTGGTTGAGAAAGGCATAGTCTGAACAGATGGCATAAATTTTCTCCCGAGTATGGGTCACGGGACAGTCCCATGGATAATGACCATCTCCTTTGGGACCCAGTGGGGTTCCCGAGGCACGTGTGCAGAAGGACTGGACGGCACCTTGTAGATTCTCTTCAGGAGACTTTCTCTCAGAATGGGGCTCACCATTTCCAGAATCATTTGCCCTTTCAGCTTCTGCAATGTTAGGCATTGAATGCAACTATATGGGTTCTGTTAGGAGGAAGAAGTTGCAACTTTCTGTTCCTTGAAAAACAGCTGTGAGGATTGTTTACAGCATTCTACAAAAACTTGGGAGCTGCAAGATAGGCTCCTAAAAAAGAGGGAGGAGGAAGATCAACAATCCACCAGACATTACAAAAACACTAAAAACATATCAAGTGTTCCATAGGCCTTCATTCAATAAACATTTATTTTACAACTACTGTATGCCCAGAATCATGATCACTGACCATGTCTTACTAAAAGATTATTTTAAAATAATACCTTAAAAGAAAGACAACTCAATTTAAAAAAGGGCAATCTACCTGAATAGTCACTTCTCCAAAGATGGCGTTGAAGTGGGCAATGAGCACGTGAAAAGATGGTCAGCATCATAAACCATCATGGAAATGCAAACCAAAACTGCAGCAAGAAATGCACACAAGGAGCATGCCACATCTAGAAGATTCCATTTTCTTTATTTTTAAGGAATGCTTTCCCTCCATTCAAACCTTCAAGTGGTGATTTTTCAGTAATTTGTGCAGAGTTTATAGCTATTTGCAAAGGAGCAGGTTTGGCAGGAGCTTCCCCACCAAAAGCAGAACCTCCGGTGGTTTCTTTTCCTTTTGGCCAAGAAATCCTAGGAGCAGGTGTGGTGGCTCTCAGGACCGGAAGTTTCTATGCTTTCTCCTTCTTCCTCACCTCCCCATGTGAAGGCGACAGTGGGAAGATGTAAGGAGAAACCCGATACCCGAGGTTACACAGACCAAACTCTGGGCTTTTCTAAGGAGCCAGTTTCTCCGATTTTTAGCACAGGCCCTAGCAGAGCACTTCCTACTTTTATCTTTAATCTCATGCCTTTCCCTAAAGCCAGTGTGTGGGCAGAAGCAGGCGTTACGTGGACACTGGTGTTGTGAGTGTGGGTAGGGGGAGGGTGAGCCAGGAAAGAGAACCCAGGGCCCGGTGAGCGAGGGGCAATGAGCCACGGCTGCAGGGCAGGTCTGCGGCGGAGATGGCTGGGTGCCAGGCGCTGCCCTGCCACCTCTTCATCTCTAGCTTCCCTTTTGCCAGAAGCTTCCTTCCTTAGACTGGTGGGACCAGCTGCCCACACAGCAGTGTGGAATGTTGTGAAGGATGCTCATTTGTTACACACACAGGAGACGATTCTTATCAAACACATAGGCAAAGGGAAACGACTTCATTCGAGCACAAAAGGGGCTGAGCGTCCCAAAAGCTAAAGACAAGAAAGCACACTGCTTGATTAATAAAAAGTTTAAGCCTGGTTTTGTTTGTTTGTTGTTTTGGGTTTGTTTTTAAACAATGGTCACTAAACAAGAGTGACCTCTTCGGTTGCACTTGAACCAAAAGAAGCGAAGATCACCAACCTAAGGGTGTATTTTACATTGATTATCAATAAAAACCAAGAGTATAAACTTAGGGTGGGATGAACACTTTCTCATTTGAACCATTGTTTATGGAATTGTGTTGTGGTTTATAGATTTTATCACATAAGTGAAACAAGTTACAGAAAAATATTATAAAATACCAAAAGATATTACACAGAAAATGAAAATATCCAAATACCACTGCTACAGTTATTTCCTTCCCTTATTATCTACTCCATGTCATTCGTCTCCACATCAGTGAGAGTTCCAGGAGGCCGGGCACTAGTACTATTATGTTCTCAGGCTTTCTTACAAGTGAACTGAGCACAGGTTTTTACTGATAACAGAATCATATGGATGTCTACTATTGTATCTTTTTATACTCACAGCCTAGGAAATACTGAGCTACAGAGGGGCAGTTTGTCCCTCCACTAAATAGTCTGCAGCTCATAGAGCTAGTATCTCCTTTTGCCTTTAATTTTATAAACTAGTCCCAGTTCCATTCCTGCTCCAAGCTGAGCCTCCCCAGCACCCAGGAGCTGGCCTTTCTAATCTGACCTGTGCATAGAAAATAAAGCTTGTAACCACATATGATCATACAACTCCCTTGCCTAAAACTCTCTGCTATTAGAACCAAAAGCTAGCTCCTTCCCTGGCTCCATGATGGATCTCTTGAGCTCAGCCTGACCACCCCCATTCTCTCTGTAAACTCTGGTCACTGACCACCTTTCCATTCTCCGAGTGACCTCTCCTCCCATTCACCCTCCTTTATTTAGTTAATTCTAATTTATGCTTCAGATATCCTTCAAATGTCACTTTCTGGGGATGCTTTCTTTGCTCCTCAAACTAGGCCTGCACACACATTCAGATACCTTTCTTTCACAGGTCTTACTACAGTGCAATTTTACCTTTAGACCAGTGTGTTTATTTGATAAATGCCTGCCTCCTGCAAATCTGCTTTTCCTGATGACTGTGTCCCCGGGGCCCAGGATTTGTAGAAGTTTCATCAACAAAAACCTATTTTTAAATGCCTACATCATGCTAGGTATTATTGTAAGCCCGGGATTAGAAGCCGACATTCCAGGAGGGCTTACTAGAGGTGGCAGTAAGGACTCAAGGGCTGCAGTTTTAGACAAGGGGCCTCTCTTTATTCCTCCCTGGATCTCGCATGTAAGAACTTAAGTCCCCTAACGGAGCTAAGTGAAATGAAGCTCTATTAAGATTTACTGCCAAGAATGATTGCAGGACCTAAAGCTCGATTTAATGATTTATTCATAAAATCATGGCACAAAGCAACATTAAGTATCGTTTAATGGCATGCAAACAAAATGTGTTAAAATGGCCAGCTTTAAAGGCACCAGTAGAGAAGCGATTTTTAAGTCTGTGGAAGGAATTGTTCTGTAAATAAACGTTCCATTTGTAAGGCCAATATTCATCGCCTAGCTTGCATTCTTCTCTGGTTATATTTTAAATCCGTACATCAAGTGGCAAGTTTGCTTAGACAACGAAACATCTTTATGTCCACTGAGACGCAGGGGCAGGTCAGTGACGGACTACGCGTGGGATATGCTCCGCGGGCCGACCTGATGCGTGAAGCCCCAAGGTCTTATCTCGGCCCCCCAACCGCCCCGGGCCGCTCCCCGGCCCCCAGGCCCCCTTCCCGGGTCAAACCTCGCGGACACAGGCCAAAGGCGTACTGAAGATCCCGGGGTCCTGAGCGCCCCGCGTCCGGCCCCGCCGCGGGGTAGACGGGCGGCGCTACTGCCGCCCTCCTCTGCGAAGCACGCGGGCTCGCAGGCCGCCGGGTGCCGGCTGCGCCGGGGTGTGCAAGGCGACGCGGGCGGAGAGGAGGAAAGCCGGCCGCGCCCCCTGCCCGGGCGCCCCCGTCCCCACAGCCAGGCCTGCGGGCCTCCTGCCGCCGGAAGCCGGCGCTGGCCGCGAGGGGGAGTGGGCGGCTGCGGCGCGGACACCGCCTCCTGCCCGCCGGGCCCGGGCGCTCTCGGGCTGGTGGGACGGGCCTGGCTACTGCCCCGGGCGAAGAGGCAGCCACCGATCGCGCCTTGGAGTGCCCGAGTCGATATCGCTACTAAGGGCAATTGCAAAAAAGACCATCCCCACCTTGGCCCCAGCCAGGCCTGCTTTGGCCGGCGGGGCCACCCGCCCGTCTGGTTTTTCGGGGCTGCCGACGAGGTCGGGAAAGGGAGGGAGGGGCGGAGGGGGCCCGGGTCCGAGCCGCGCTGCCCGTGAGGCCTCCCGGTGGCCGCCCTGGCGAGGGGACCGCCGGCGCGCGCTCCCGGCCCGGGCCCTGCCGAGCGGGTCTCGGAGACGGGCCCTGCGCACGGGCGCCGCTACCCGCGCGGGCGCCTCCAAACCAGGCTTTGTTCCCGAGCGAACTCGCCCCCAGTCGCCCGAGCGCTCCCCTCCGTCCGGCTGCTCAGCTCTTTCCCCGACTTTTCCCCCTGGAGCCCTGGCACGGCCGCCGGGGAGGCCACGGCCCCTGAAGCCCCGGCGGCACTGGTGACGCCCGGAGCAGGCGGGCGGCCCGGGTGCCCCGCGCGCAGAGCGCAAAGCCGCGGGCCGCCACCTCGGCCCCGGCCTGAAGTCCCAGGTACCTCTGTCCCGCGGGGTCGACTCGCTGCAGCCGCGGCGGAGCCCGGCCCCAGACCCAGACCCAGACCACAGCCTCCGGCGCACGGCCCGCCACGCGCCTCGGGTTACCCTGGGCCGGTCGTCCCTCGTCCCATTGGAGCGCGCGGGGACAGCGCCGTGGACGGCTGCTCCCGGCGACCGGTCGTCAGATGTCATTGACACACCTTCCTTTCATCGTTTTTTTTACCTGCCCTCTGCATGAGCTGAGGATATGGTGAGAACTTTTTTTTAATCTTATCTATGCCTCCAGACAGGCATGCCCTTCTTTTGGGCATCTAGTATTTATCTGTTCCCTGAACGCGGCGACCGCGAAGTAAATAAATATGAGGGAAGGCTGATAGAACCTGGCAGGATTTCCGCTAGTCCTGTCGCGAACTACAAGTCCCAGGAAACCCTGGTGCCCGGACGCGTGTCCACCGCGCCATCCACTTGCAGACGGCCTTACTCAGCCCGGCCCGACGCGCGGGCCAATCCCCTCGCCCTGCACCTCGGGCTGGAACCCGAGACGGCTTCGCCCTCAATGATGCTCCAGTGGCAGAAGCAACGCCGGTTTATCACTATCCCGAGAAAGAGGAGCAGCGTGGTTCTTGCCCGGCTCAGCAGAACGACTGGCATCCTGCATCTGGACACGCCAGCGCTCGGGTTGTGATCTTCTTGGGCGAAGGGCAACCCCGCGCCTGCCCTGCTCAGCATTGGATCCGCGTTTGCTGCAGCGGTCGCGCAGCGTGCCCCAGTCCAAGCCGCCGCTGGTTCCGCCTGCCCCTGACACTTCATTTATCCGTGGATCATTTCAAGAGTCCGTCTTGTAAATGTTTAGCATTGTGTTGCTTTACTGCTTCTTTCTGGGGACAGTTCCAGCACTTGCCGAGAGCGGCCGAGAGAGGCGACTGAGTCCGGAGAAGAGCAAAATATGGGGACCTGGGCTAAAAGCAGCCGTCGTCCTTCCCGCGCGCTATTTCTACATTCAGGCGGTGGATACATCAGGGAATAAGTAAGTCGACAAATGGCTCCCTTACTATTATGGAATACAGTTAACATTTACCGTGCCTGTCTTCAAATTTTATCCGCCCAGGAGCTCGTTTCTCCCCAGCAATTAAAATTCCAGAATGTTTGGGTGCTGTCCACATCTGATTTTAACAGTCTCCACCCGTCCCAATCCATTTTTCTCTATAGCTTTATAAATAACCCGCATCAGCTCTTCTCCCAGCTATTTTGATAAGGATTCCCACATGACTGGGGCGACAACGCCTGCACTTCGCTGTAAGTAACGATTTCTAACTACTTTTAGCATGTGCTGCTCTAAGGCATTCAGACCCCGTTGTTAGAACCTTCGTTGGCTTCGTCTTTCTTGGGGCTGCCCTCTGTTTTCAGGTAGACATGGGCAGGTAAGCATGTTTTGAAATTCAAAAAGGGAAAATGAAACACTATTCGAAACTTCAGAGTTGAGAGTTAAAGTATCAAAGTATGAATCGATGTTTTATTTCATACCATTGAATTCAACAATTAAAATAACGCTTAAAACTTATTTTTAGAAATCACATACTCCTGAAATGTTTTTGTTTTTGTTTTTGTTTTTTTTGGTGGATACTGTCTATATGTTTTTCCGGGAAAAAAAAATCCTGGGAATAAGTTTTCCAAAGCAAAGAAATAAAAGGTTATAAATTTTGTCACTGGTCTATAAATAGTACAATCAGCGAAACTAAATACCATCTTAACCATCTTAACAGCAAGAGCACGCACTCACAAAAATACTTGCACAATGTCATTTAAATGATAAACTACCTGGTGGCTTTTGCCCATGGCTGAGGATGACTTATAATACTGATGATTTAAAGAATCATCGAGATTTTTCAGAACGATCATTGTTTTTAGAAGCACCATATGATCACAAATTTCCAGCTGTGATGGGCATGAAACAACCAGTAAGTTGGTGAGAATATTTTTATAAGTGAAACGTATATATTCTGTGTTTATATAGAAGATCAGTAGACTTAACATATACACTGGCAATTTTATAATTAAACTTTTATGTTATCTTGGCCATTGTCGTTCTCTTCTTTTTTGCTCTCTGATCCATATTCATTCTGGTACTAAAAGCATATGAAAGAAGAAGCAAACATATATGTTAGGGAGAGAATGTGAAGGAAAATAGCATGGTTCGCAGACTAGAGTGCATGATCTTGTGTGTTTGTTCCTTCAGATCATCTGTATATCTTACTGTTCTTCCTGCCAGTTTCACATCTTCTCCAGGTGAGAAGGTGTTCCAGATTAAAATCTCGGCACCAGATGAGCAGTTCACTAGAGTTGGAGTCCAGGTTTTAGACCGAAAGGATGGGTCCTTCATAGTAAGATACAGAATGTATGCAAGCTACAAAAATCTGAAGGTAGAAGTTGAATTCCAAGGTCAACATGTTGCCAAATCTCCATATATTTTGAAAGGTAATTTGGAACATAATTTTAAAGCAACAGTATTTGAATTCAAAATGTGTTATTCAATCAATAAAAACAAGTTACTGTGGGATATTTTGGACTAAAGAAAAAAAGACATTTCCTACTTGAAAGCTAAGTTAAGAGTCCTGGTATAAGAGAGAGATGCAAGATTTGAATGGAAATTATAATTGACTGAAGAGGAAAGAACGTATTCATGGAGAATTTGTTCCCGGAAGACACAACTTAGCAAGAATAATCAAGCTATATATTTGGTCATAGATGACACTTTCTTAATTGGAGATATATGACTTAAGCAACTGATAAACATTATTGAAATTTAGTTAACCACTTCAAGAAGGGAAGTTAACTGTGGTTTGTTGTCTTTGTTCCAACATTGTTTTTCCAGAGAAATTCTCTGATGTTTTCTTACACAGGATGACAGTACAGCTTTGTGACCTAGAGTCACATCCTTTCTTCTCAGCAGAGACAGTACCTTAAAACACTGGCAAAGCAGTGTACATACAGAGACACCAATCTTCCTTGTCCCCCCGCTCCAAGAAAGGCAAACATTTTTTCAAAGTGCCTAGGTTTCTTTTTCCCATATTCCACCAAGAACATATGGTACCATATAACATGCTAAACCTTAAAAAGATATTCCATTGTCGACCACTGCCTGGGTCAGGTGGGTATCTGAGAATCATAGAAAGAAATGACAATAAAATCTCAATTAAGATTCTGCTATATTATTTGTATAAATATTTAAGTAATTCATGATAATGTTAAGGAAATGGACTGCTTTGAGGAGTACCTTTCCTTCTTTAAAATTCTTTAAAAGAAACAAAACAAATAGTAGGGGTTCTTTGTTTTACTTGTTATTGATGATGATTTATCCATTGAGAAAAGTACTGTAGACACTTAAGAACCCATTTGTGTAAAGACCATTGGAATATTAATCTCATATCACATTGGTCTTTCATTAAAACACCTATGCTCTGATATCCTTTTGCCAATGTTTGGTGATGTTTAAATACAAAGCATAAAGAATAATGGACTGTAATAGATGCTGAAAGCAAAAAGTGGTACCCGTTAGCTTTCTTTGAACTTGTGTAAAGTGGGCCTGACTGTGAAACCGTCAGACTTCATTGGGAAGAGCTGTCAGAACAGACCTACTAGCAATGCACCAGGGTAATAAAAATGTTTTTCTTTCAAAATATTTTTTCCCATCAAAATGTCCATACGCTTTAACTAGGCAAAATTTGTGAAGCTATGTTCAGGATATTTGTTACATGTTTGGAATGCTGAGTGAAATTACTACCATGCTATCTCATTACTTGTGTGTAATTAGGGCCAGTTTACCACGAAAACTGTGACTGTGCTCTGGAGGATACTGCCTGGCTTCAGGAGATGAACTGCCCAGAAACCATCGCTCAGATCCACAGGGACCTGGCTCAGTTCCCTACTGTTGATCCAGAAAAGATTGCAGCAGAAATCCCAAAAAGATTTGGACAAAGACAGAGCTTGTGTCATTACACCTTGAAGGATAACAAGGTATAATTCATGACTGAGGTTGGCTTGTTTGTCTGAGTGACTTTTTGTTTTGACCATTTGGCTAAAGTTTTATTAAAAATATTCTGAAGGTAATTATGATATAAGCTTTACCCCAATGAAGGCGGCCAGTACTTTTAGACTAATACAAGAAATGTTCAATTCTCTTTCAGGTTTATATCAAGACTCACGGTGAACATGTAGGTTTTAGAATTTTCATGGATGCCATACTACTTTCTTTGACTAGAAAAGTAAGTATTTCTTTTCTCAGGTTTTATAGCTTAAGCCCAGACTACACAATATATTTCAAAATAAAAATAATAACCATATTAGGGTGTTCTATTCTAGAACCCTATTGTAATACTATTCTGATATTTTATGCCATGTGGGATACCTGTATTAATTTCTGAGGACTGCTGTAACAAATTACCATAAACTGGGCGGCTTAAAACAAAAGTTCTGGAGGCTAGAAGTCCAAAATCAGGTTGTCAGCAGGGCCCTGCACCCTCTGAACCCTGTGGGGCAGTGTCGTTCCTTGGCTTTTCCTCCTTGGGGGTAGCCAGCCATCCTTGATGTCCCTCGGCGTGCAGCTGCATGGCTTGGTCTTTGTCCGGTGCAGTCACACGGCTTCTCCCTGTGTGTCTCTGTGGCTGCCCCTTCTCACGGGGACACCAGTCATATTAGATGAAGGGCCCACCCTCTTCCAGTGTGACCTCATCTTAACTAATTACATCTGTAATGACCCTGTTTCCAAATACGGTCATTCTGAGACCCTGGGTTTTGGACGTCAGCTATCTTCTGTGCGGACAGAATTCACCCCATAACAATGCCTTACTAGGGAAAATGCATTATACTAAAATTCTCTTGGTACAAAACCTCCTTTGAACCCAAAGACTTGCTGATGCTGAATCCTTTCCTTGGTGTACAGTGTTTTAGCAGGGTTCTAGTGAAGTATTTGACAGTGATAGAATGGCTGATATAACAAACTATAGCAACATTTTTACCAATCGCTTAACAGGTATTTATTGAATAATCTTTGTACATATATTGACTGAATTACTCATAGAAAATTATAATACTTTCCTTCTCAAGATTGCAGAGTGTTTACAGTAAGTGCATTCTAAATGTAGCATCAATATTCTGCCTCCTTTAAGCTAAGACATCAGAGTGCTAGCAAGTTTTTCTTGCTCATCTGTGTCAATCCATGGAAAAATAATATTCTTCGGTACTCAAATTTCTCAAGATGCTTCTCAGACTGACCTACACAGTTTCACCTAAAAAGATATATCTCTTCTTTTACAAATTCCTCATTTTCCCATAGTTAGATTAAAAAACAGGTTCTTTCAACACATTTGTGCTACTTATCAGTGGAGGCAGTCTAGCTTGGACACACTAGCGCTGGCTTTGGTGTTGGGCTTCCTGAGTTCAAGGCCTGGTCCCACCAACTACCTGCAGTGTATTTTTAAGACAGAAGCATCCAGCTCATTAACCAGTGTTCCAACTGCTATGTATTGTAATTACTTTCCAGTAAATTCTCTGTCTCCCTTTGATCATCTTAGAGTCTCACGGCAATATCAGAAGAGAGATTACCTTTATTTCTTCCCTTTTGTAGCAGATTTGTTGGTCAATTTGGGTATCATAGAAAGCAAATTTAGTATGTTTACATATATGACAGTTTCCTGAGAAATTACCCACCATTTAAGTTGAGGTAATTATTATTACCTGAAGCTTGGAGAATTGGCTTTTCATTTGGTACAATTTCTGATGTTTAGTGCTTTTCACTGCTCACTGGGTGGTCTGGCTGTGCTACAGGACAGAATATAACATGAGGGCAGCCAAGGTTAAAAGGCAGGGAAGTACCACCCAGGGAAGAGACCAGGGCAGGATTCGAGGTTGCCAAGAACAAGCAGTGCGCACAGGCGGCGCGGCATTTACTTACAGCAGAGGAGGGAGTGTGCACAGATCCAGCCCTTTGCTGTGTGCCAGTCCCCCAGAGCCAGGGATTCAACCCCCCCAGACCCCTGCCCCAGCAGTGTGGCTGCAGGCAGCCCACTTCCTGCTGCAGTAGAACTTCCCAGCCTTTTCCTGAGAGGCAGCAAGCTAAGGGCTTGCCTGAGGGCCATAGATGCCTGCAACTATATTCCCTCAGGAAGGAAGGTAAGCCCAGCGCAGCCCAGACGGCTATCTCTCTTAGTAAGGAAGCGCTCCAGGCGCCAGGCCCATTCTTACGTGACTGTGCAGGGGTGACAAGACAGCATGCTTGACACTGCCATTCCCAACACATTGACCAATAGAAGGTATTCTCCAGGGCAAGAAATGTGAATAAGCTCTTGGCGTTGTTGTTTCTAGGTGAAGATGCCAGATGTGGAGTTTTTTGTTAACTTGGGAGACTGGCCTCTGGAAAAAAAGAAATCCAATTCGCACATCCATCCAATCTTTTCCTGGTGTGGCTCCACAGATTCTAAGGATATTGTGATGCCTACCTACGACTTGACTGACTCTGTTCTAGAAACCATGGGCCGGTGAGAGACGGGTGACAGACAGCCCAGAGCCTCGGTTTTCTTTCCTTGGCAAGTTCTTTCCCAACAACCTTTGGGATGTGATGGTTTGGGAGGAAAAATATGTTGCACTTTCTGTCTTCCAGAGTAAGTCTGGATATGATGTCTGTGCAAGCCAACACGGGCCCTCCCTGGGAAAGCAAAAACTCTACAGCTGTCTGGAGAGGGCGAGACAGCCGCAAAGAGAGACTTGAGCTGGTTAAACTCAGCAGGAAACACCCAGAACTCATAGACGCTGCCTTCACCAATTTTTTCTTCTTTAAACACGATGAGAGCCTGTATGGTCCCATTGTGAAACATATTTCGTTTTTTGATTTCTTCAAGGTATGACATCATTGGTGGCTAATCCTTTTTAGTTTTCAGAATATCTTCATTTGGAGGAAGGAAATGGAGGCCTATAAATTACAGAAGGTGGGAGAGGGGAGCACAGAATTTAGTGAACCTCGAGGCAAAGGGCTCCGGGGACTGGTTTGGCAACCTGGGTTGTACTCAGTACACAGACCTGACCTTAACTATCCATCAAGGAAGCTTGGGACCTGGGCGGAGCTATAATTTTTTTCCCAACTGCCCCTTAAGATAAGCACATTTCAGTTCCAAATCCTTTTTTGTTAATAAATACATATAGGTAATTTTACAGATACTTCTCCCGAAAGCCATAGCATTACAACAGGCTGAAGAAGATATAAACCAGGTGTCCCTTATCAGGCCTTCGGATGGGGAAATGTCTTGAAACCCATCCAAATGTTCTGCCTGGGAATTCTGAGGATTAGGGAGTACTTTCTGTGTCTAGAATGTGGATTGCTCATGTTTCCTGTGGAGGGATCCTTTTACTAGCTCCCTTCCCCATGCAGTGGCAGACTGCCCTGTTCTCTGGACCACTGAACGGTTTTTGGAGCCCCTTCAAAAAAAAAGGGTGGGGAGAAAGGTGGACAAAATGTCCTCTATAAGTGGGAAGGCAAGTGCTAAGCAAGTTCTGTCTCTGGTGTAGAGAGCCAGGTAACATCGCAGCAGGGAGAGTAATGAATGCCATGAGTTGAACTGTCAGTGTTTCTTCCATCTGCATATCGCCAAGATTTTTTAAACAGAGCTGAGACCAGCCATCCCTCCTCAGAGGATGTTCTGCCATGGCTCTGCTTTATTCCTACCTGTAGAATTTGCTACAGCTAAAGACTATTGATTACTACAGTGCTGTGAATATTTTTGTTCACAGAAGATCTTGCCTTTAGACCTGCGTGTGACCATCTGATGCTTAAAAGGTATGGTTAACATGGCAGAGAATGTGCCATCATCCGGGGCTCAGGTCAGAGCAATAAAGTAGAAATGACAAAATCATGATAAATCTCTTTCCTTAGGTTATAACCCTAGGACAACAGTTCTATTACTTTATTAGTTGCATGTGGCTCCTTTGTACAATTTGGGAGTGTCAGAATAAGCCTGTAGCTCTGGGTCAGCGTGTGATAAAATGGCACTTATTAAGTGGCGAGGCAGAGGACCAGTTTGGATCTGAGGATGGCGAAGCTTTATGTGTGGAAAGGGAGAATAGAGAGTGAAGAAAGGAAATGTAATGGAGGCTCTTTACTGCCCATTTGCAGCATAAGTACCAAATAAACATCGATGGCACTGTCGCAGCGTATCGCCTGCCGTATCTCCTAGTTGGTGACAGTGTTGTGCTGAAGCAGGACTCCATCTACTATGAACACTTTTACAATGAGCTGCAGCCCTGGAAACACTACATTCCAGTTAAAAGCAACCTGAGTGATCTCCTAGAAAAACTTAAATGGGCAAAAGATCATGATGAAGAGGTAAGATCGGTGTCCTGGAACCCCAGTATCATGGGTTCATCTTGAACGTCTTGTGCCTGAAAACCATTCAGGATGCTCAGATCTAGACCCTACCAGACCCTACAAATGCGAAGCCACCTCCCCACGGCTAGCACACAGATTCCCTCAGGGTGAATGCAGGTGTCGCATCGTGGATTAACTGTCCACTCAACACATGAAACACATGTACCAGCAATTGAAAATTCAGATGGCCAGCTTTTCAGGAGGAAAAACTGTGCTGTCGATTAAAATGAGGGATTGCATGAAGTAAACCTCAAATAAATTGTCTGCTGAGAATTGTTAAGGTACCACATTAAAGCTTCATCTTGCATTTACTTTACAAAATCATTGTCACGTCATTTCATGTACACCTTCTCTCCAAGAGAGGCTTGATTCAAACTTGCAAGTTTTTAAAAATCTCCCTTTTACTTAAACAAACCTACTCTGTTAAATATTCTCTTTACTACATAAAACTACCCCCCAAGATATTTTTCCCACTACTGTCCCACTATTCATGTGTTCCGAAGACAGGTTTGCATATATCTGCATGGGAAGAAATATGTTTTATTAAAGAATTTTTTTGCTATTGTTCCTATAGGCAAAGAAGATAGCAAAAACAGGACAAGAATTTGCCAGGAATAATCTCATGGGTGATGACATATTCTGTTATTATTTTAAACTTTTCCAGGTCAGTATTTTCTAAGAAAATAGATGACAGTTTATAATTGGACATGTTAAGAGCAAATAATATTTCACTTAACAATTTAAATGTGCATTAATACAAGGAGACATATGTATACCTCTGTGGTCAGAAACCAGAGACCATTAAATGGTGATGAAAGTAATACAAAACCAAAGACTGGCTAATGTAGAATGCTACAGCATTAAGGGGAAAGTATTAATGTTCAAACTATGTGCTATGTGGTTAGGAAATTGGCCGCTGATAAAGTCACTGTGCATGGAACCATGTTTTCTCTTTGCACAATCTTGCTCCTGCCTTATCGTTTCTTTGTCTAAACAATGCAAGGTATGTTTGGACCTGTTGGGCTGATCCCACGAGCCATAACTCCTCTTGCAAAGTATTTTCATGGACCTAAGCATTTAGGGATTATAATCAAAATATATCTGATGATTTAAAGGTTCTTTTTTAACAATGCAGTAGTAAACAACTAATTTGCTAATAATCAAGAATTTTTAAATCTCCGATTTGCAGATATTAAGCCCCATATCTTAGGCTCCACTACAGAACGAAGTGGTCTGCAGGGGCCCCTCTCCCTTTTTAGCTTCCTTGGGGAATGGTGAAGGGATAAAGTGACATGTGTGAGTGGGGCAGGGACTTACTATCTGAATTCCTAAAGGTCCACAGGGCAGTGTCCCTTCATTCAGCTCACATATGCTGCAGCATAAGCACTTAGCCTGGAGCAAGCACATAGTAACTGAAGATGGCAGCTGATGGAATGCAAGCCGCTGTGGGTAATGCAGAAACTCCTCAAATTTCCCAGTCTAGGAAAGATAACGTGCACTCTTATTTTCACTACAAGGCAGAAAGTGGTTTCAAAAAAACACACACACCCAAAACTACCCAAGTCAGATAAATGAAGGATAGACTAAGGAGAGGTCCATTAGCAAAAGGCAGCCAGTGTCCAAAGACAGCTGTCTCTCAGAAGTCCTCTCACTGGGCGTTTCAGCAGCTGTGGAGGACTATGCATATTTACAGCTGACACACGGGAGGTAGAATGACTATATTCTAGCAAATTCCAGCATATCTACTTTGGTAAATGTACTCTGTTACATAAGGAATGCTTTTGAATTGTTGCCTAAATAGGAATATGCCAATTTACAAGTGAGTGAGCCCCAAATCCGAGAGGGCATGAAGAGGGTAGAAGCACAGACGGAGGACGACCTCTTCCCATGCACGTGCCACAGGAGAAAGGTAATGTTGGAGGCAGAACTAACAGGAATCCCCATCCTCATTCATTCCTTTAGTCATTCAGTCAGGCAAGTGCTGTTGGAGTGCAACCAATGGGGTTGACCAGGGAGGCAGGTGTGAACAGCAAGGCCAAAGAAAGGGCACTAGCATGCAGCTAAGTGACACCCAGGAGCTCTCGGCAAAGTGAAGGAGAGCCTTTTTTAATGTAAGAATTCAGGTCACATGGCATTTGAAAGGTGTTCAAAGTTTGAAAAGTATTTTCATGCATATCATCTAACAGCTTCATGTCCTTGAGAGATGACTTTGGCAAAGTTCATCATCCCAATTTAGAGAGGAAAAAATACATACCCATCGTATATCATTCATGTTATTAGATTCTTCATTTAAAAGCAATCTCTGTTGATATCACGACATACAGATTTCATCTGTAAAAGGCAGGTTCACATATGGATGTGTAAGGCTTAAAAGACTTTGGAGGTCATCCGGTAAATGCCTTCACTCTGTGGTGAACGAAGCTGCGCCCCAAAGAATTTCGCTCAAAATCATCTAGGTGGATTACAGCAAAGACTGAAACCAATTTCTCATCATCAGATCATGTGCATGGTTGTATATAAAGACATGATGTGGCAGGGGAGGATTGTTTGATTATAGTTGTTTTTTGTTCGAAGAGACATATATTGTATAAAATTGTGATATATATGTATATATCACATACATATATCATATATATGTATATATAATGTACATGTATTATACTGACTTGACATGAGCTTCAGCAACATCATGTCTCTGCATGGACAAACTCAAAATTGTGGTATTGTATCCACAGATGAGAGGCTGATTTGGCAATTATTATATCTGCCTCTCATGGAGATTTAAAAAGGATAGAGTGACGGTTGGTCCCAGGGCATGATGGAGTCCGTTCATATAAGCTCACTGAGTATTAAATATTCAAGAATTTTGCACACTAGTTAAATTTTTGATAGCTTGGAATCCTCCTGGCGGAAGATTCACATTGTGACAACAGCATGTGCTGTTAAGTCAAAGTTTTGATGGTTTGGGGTTTTTTTTTTGAGTATTGATGTGCCACTAACTAATCGTCAGAAGTGGCATTTCATCAGTGTAACCCCTGTCAGTTCTGGAAGGCCATAAAATTAGTTAAGCCAGGGACAAAACAGAATTGCCGTTCATGAAATGTGTGATTTGGTATCAGAATGCTTCTGTTGGCCCCATATGAAACCGGGAAGCTTCTCTACACCCTTTTCATTTTTTTATCTTTGACTCAGTGGCTTTGAAGGAGGCCCAATCAGTGTGTCCCACCAATTAGAGGAATTAGGGGCCAGAATGACAGCTTTGTTTATTTCTTCCTCACTGTCTGCTCTAGCCTCACCGATAACCATTCCTAGTCCAACACCCTTTACAATAATACCGACCCTTACATGTCTAGGTTCCCCATCAGTAGACCAATAAAACACAAGGTGGCTTTACCCATGGGCAAATAATAGTTCTGCTGCCTATAAGCCTTTTTCCCCTTCTTTTGTCTTTAGGGGAAAATAATTAATAGACTAACATAAGTCTTCTTGGCTGATAGGAGTTTTCTTGATAGCTCTAAATATTTTGCTTCTTAATTGCAGACCAAAGATGAACTCTGATATGCAAAATACCTTACCTTCAAATAATGGTGCTCTGAAGACTCTTCTTAACTGAAAAGAAGAATGTTTTTTGAATATTTCCATGGACAATATAAAATCTGCTATGTGAATGGATTATGAAGATATGTTTCTCATTATGCAGTATTCCTATGACTATCCTTTAAAGCACATTTTTAGACTTTTATAATAAAACCACTTTTATTTTAAAGGCCTGTGTTGTGCTAATTATTAGCTGTACGCGGACCATTAGCAATAAACAGAGGGAGGCCGGCCAGAATAGGCCATCACAGCAGCCACCACCCCCCCTTACATGTTTCCAAACAAGTGGTTTACATGACAAAGCAGTGAACTTCTGCCTTTAAACCACTGTTACTTTGGATAGTCAGTAACTCACATCCAAACCTAATCTGAATACATCTTACGAGGCTTTTCACAGTCTGGCCTCTGCCTGCATCTTTAATCACATCTTTCAGCACCTCCTAATATGTACCCACGAGTCCCTTCCTGGTCCCCAAGGTCAGAAGCCTCCTATGTTATCTTCGGTATGAGTGTCCTAGGGCTGCCTCAGCAAATCATCACAAACTTGATGACTTAAAACAGCAGAAATGTGTTATTCTCACACAGTTGGAGGCCAGAAGTCTGGACACCCCTCTCCCTCCGGGCCCCCTTTCCAAGCCTCTTCCAGCTTCCGCTGGCTGCTGGCAGCTTTGCCACTCCTTGGCTCATAGCACCATCACTCCAATCTCTGCCTCTGTCTACACATGGTCTTCCCTTTTGTGTGTCTCTTTATTTTCTTTTCTGTCTTACAAATAAACACAGCCATCATTGGATTCAGGGACCACCCTAAATACTGGATAAGCTCATCTTAAGTGTTTCAACTATCTGAGAAAGACCCTATTTCTAGTAAGGTCACATTCACAGGTAGGCAGGTTGGGGCTTGGACCTATCTTCTGGACCAATACTCAACCCATTATATCCTCAAAAGCATTCCTTTTGAAATTAGGAACAAATAAGGACTCCTCCTACTACTGCTACACATACTTGTGCTAATATGATGCTGGAGGTCTGAGCTAGCACAATGATCTACAAGCAGAAAGCAGAAGTACTGAAAAATAAATACAATTGTCATTAAAAGCAAGATAAGTTTCAGTACACAGAAAATCCAGAATGACCTACAAATTGTTGAAATTAACAAGAAACTTTGGCATTTGCCAAATACAAGACTAGTGTATGAAATTCAGCTGCATTTCAATATACCAACTACTAACAAATTGAAATAAACTGAGCACATAAAATAACCTTGAAAATTCTGAACTACTTATTTGAGAAATTAAATAAAAATGGGCAAGACCTCAGTATTTATAGAGAAGACAACTAATGATTCTATAGCTTCTTACTATGCTGATGGACAGTGACGGTAGTGGGGTATGTGGCGGGGACTTGATAATAGGGAGTCTAGTAACCATAAGGTTCAAGTGATTGTACATCAATGATATCAAAATTAAAAAAAAAGAAATTTAAAAATGGGCAAGACCTTTACCCAGAAAATTATGAAAACTTGAAAAAAAACGAATTAAGTGGAAGATATTACAAGTTCATGGATTGGCAAAATCAATGTTAAAGATGTCAGTTCCCCCAACATGATATATAGAGTCATTGCAATCCCAGCCAAAATATGCCTGGCCCCCTTTCCATGGAGCTTTACAAACTTCTTAAAAAATGTGTGGAGCTAAAAAGTCCAAAAAAATTAAAAATTAAACACACTCCAGGAAGGAGGAATTGTGAAAACTTCCCCCACTATTTAGCCAGTTTTTATAATACTGTAGTATTTAGGACCATGTAATATTGGTGCAGGGATAGAAGATAAGAACAATGACAGAACATCGATGCATAAACAGGCCCATATGTACAGAAACTGAATCTGCAATCAAGAACTGCAGAGTTGTAGAGAGGTTACACAACTCAGAGAATGGAGCTGGGACAAGAGGTATTCATAATCCTGACTCCAGTTCCAAAGTGTGGGCATTTTCCGAAGCAATTCTCTGACACCAGCTGGGTGTCCTACAACTCAACTCAATTCTGACATTAACCGCCTGGAGGTAGCATCAGATTCCACAGGGTAAGGGTTCAGTCTCACAAGACTGCACTCTACTCAAGATGCTGATCCCAGGTCCAGCTCTTACCTCTGCTCTGACTGACGGGTTTTATAAATCAGGAGTTCCCACCACCCTTTCCTTAAGTTCAGTTCATTGTGCTAGAGCAGGTCACAGGGATCAGGAAGCCAGATAACTCACTAGATTAACAAAGAATAGTAAGGGATATCTACCCATCAACAGCCAGATGAAGGCTGAAGTCCCAAACAAAGGAGCTTCTGTTCTTAGGCTTAGTGGCATGTGGAAACAGTCTGGTTCACCTACCTGGAAGCTCTCAGAGCCCTGTACTCTTGAGGGCTTCATTACACAGGCATGATTGACTAAATCACTGGCCATGAGTGACTGACTGACTCAACCTCAACCCCCTCTCACCTCCCTGTAGGTTGATTCCCTTGGCAACCAGGCCCCACCCCCTGATGCTTTCCAAAAGTTGGTCTTTTAGGAAATTCCAAGGGTTTTAGGAGCTCCGTGACAGAAAAGGGGATGTAGACCAAATACGTATTTCTTTTTACAAATAACAGTATCAGAGGCATCCACATACGGAAGAAAAGCAATTGGATCCCTAGCACAAACTATAACCAAAGATCAATTCCAGGAGGATTAGTGACAAAACAGAAAACATAATGTTTGCAATCAGCAAGGAGGCTGTCTCTGCATTATCCTAGCAGTATAAACTTCAGCAGCTGAAGTGACAAAGTGCACTTTGTGGCTCTGATAAAGCCTTAGGAGTTCTTACCAAAGAATACAAACTCTAGAGGTTTCTGAGACACGTGTTTCTCATTAATCCATCACAGTGACACTGCCACAAATGGCCCATGTGTTCCCTAGACCTCAAATGACATATTAGCATTGCAGGAATTCCTCTAACAAACACCACCTCTAGTTGTAAAAGTAAGTGAAAAGCAGGTGCTGACAGGATGGAATGCATAATGTATTCCTGCTTGTCAAATCTTTTAAGTGTAAATGAGGAGAGATGAGATTCCAATAAGGAATTCTAGAGACCTGACTTTGGTTTGTGAATGTGGAATGTGTGACCTGTTGATGGATGATAAACCTGGCAAGTCTCAACTGTCAGTGTCTTTCAAAGTCTGGTCCAGACTTTGAACATTTGAATTATGGTATGAGAAACTGAATCAAAAGCTTCATATGCTCATACAAAGGTATATAAACTTCTCCATCTCCACAACCTTTTTTCAGTGACTCACTTTTTCACTCAGTAATACATCATGAACACAGGAGGATGCCTATAGTCATAAGGCATCCTGCAGTGGGAGGGAGAAGTTGGCGTGTCCCCAGATTTTCCCCACACATCAAGGGTCCATAGTAAAACAGTCCTGACATTGACATCTCAAAATAAAAACACAATACAGCATGGATCTATTTCCATTCCCCTTTGGACAAGTGAAGTCAAGTATTTTGTTCTGCTTTACTCAAAGTCCCCTGACTTATATGCTAATCTTATCCAACAATACCCTCACAGAAATATTGAGAGCAATGTTTGATCACAAATCTGGGCACCTGGGCCCAGCCAAGTCAACATAAAATTAACCATCACTGATGAGAACTTACTCAACAAGTATTAATTGAGCATCTAATAAGTACCAGACATTGTACTAGGCTCTAGAGATATAGCAGTGAATAGTCACTATCCCTTCTGGAAGAACAGTAAAAGTAAACAAGTAAAATAAATAAACAAAATAATTATGCATTTAATAAATGAAAACAGTATCACAGAAAGTGTGGTGGGTGGTGGTGCTACTTCAGATTGAGTGACAGAAGATGCCACTGATTTTTCAGTTAAGCCGCGTGTTTGCTATAGTCTATGATCAACAACTACTACCAAAACATTGAATTTTCAGATACTAACTTAAAGGGCATTGAATTTTATGAAATCCTTCTTAGGCTTCTATTTAAACCTGTACGTTTTATTTTGCTTTTTTTGCATTAATCCATAATGGGTTGCATGAATAGTATTCTAATTTTGAAACACTATAAAAACCACAATCATTATGTATTATTATATTAATTAATGGGTGGATTTTTTATGCTATTTAAGTTAGGATATTCAAACTACAGCCACAAGGCAAATCTGGCCCATCACCTGTCTTTGTATAGCCTTTGTAAGCTATGAATGATTTTAACATATTTAAATGGTTGAAAAAAATCAAAAGAATAAGGCTATCTCATGACAAGTGAAACACATGGAATTCAAATTTCCGTATCCATACATAAAGTTTTGTATTAGTTTCCTATTGCTGCTGTGACAAAGAAACACAAATTCAGTGATTTAAAAGAACACAAATTTAGTCTCATAGTTCTGGAAGTGAGAGTCCGAAATCAGTATTACTGGGATAACATCAAGGTGTTGGTTGGACCAGCTCAGTGTTTACTTGCCTTTTCTGCTTCTAGGGGTGGATTTCTTACCTTTTGCATCTTGTGGCCCCTTCCTCCATCTTCCCAGCCCACAGCTTAGCATCTTCAAATCTGTTTCTGTTGTCACATTGCCTGTTTCTCTGAACGTTAGAGCAGTATTATTCGTAATAGTCAAAAGTGGAAACAATTAAAATTTCCATCCTTGGTGGATAAACCAAATGTGGTCTATCCATAAAATCGAGTACTATTCTGCAATAAAAAGAAGCAAGTTAAAAGAAGGAGCAAAGTACTATTACATACATGGATGAATCTTTAAAACATTATTCTAAGAGAAGAAAACGAGACACAAGTTCGACTTTCTTTGTATGAAATGCCCAGAAAAGGCAAATCTATAGAGAAGGAAGTAGATTAGTTGTTGCCTGGGTAGGGTAGGAACAGGGAGTAACTGCAAATGGGCCCAGGTTTCTTTTGGGGGTGATGGAAATGATCTTAAATTAGATTATGGTTTGGGTTGCAAATGGCTGTAAGTTTACCGAAAACCATTGTACTCTTCAACTAAATGAATTATGTGGTATGTAAATAAAAGTTGTTTTTAAAAGCATAGTTAAAAAATTAGACCAGTCAAGAAATGTTAATGAAAACTTTGGAACACAGGGAAACGTTTCCGATAAATGCCAGTAAGTGGTTTTCTGGACTTTATTTCGTTACAAGTGGCGTGACAGAAAAAAAGGGCAGTTACCAAGTGCGCTGGACCTGGCGAAAATTCATTCATTCAAGAAATATTGATCTGCCAGGCATGATTCCACACACAGGAGATTCCAGGGAAAACACCAGAACAGCGTGCCGTGCTGGGAGTTCAGTCCGGTGCGGGGCCAGACACGGTCACCGGGCGTCGGGGGACCAGGGTTCAAGGACGGGAAGTATGGGCGAGGCGCTGAGGGAAGGCCTGAGAAAAGGACGAGGACGAGGCGAGGCGGGGCCCGCCACTGCGGTCCCGGAGATGGAACAGGACGAGAACCCTGTAGCGGGGGGATGGCTGGTGGGCTTGGGTGTGCGGGCAGCAGATGGAAGGAGCCAGGGAAACGGGAACAGCCGGTCACAGAAAGGTGAGCGGGGAGGGGCGTGTAACAGCTTGGGGGTCGCAGGCGAGCCTGCGGCGCGGTTCTGGGGGTGGTGCGAGGGCGCTGGGCGGCTCTGAGCCGAGGGGCGTTCCCCACAGGCTGCAGCTGGCGGCTCTGTGGCCAGTGCAGGAAAGAGGGAGGGTAGGGTGGGAGCCGGCGCACGTTCCGCAGGCTGTCCCAACGACCAGGCACAGACGACGGTGCGGGAGAAGCACCAGAAGCGGGCGGCGGCGGCTTGCATCTGCCAGGGGGCCCACCCGAACCACTGGGCGCTCGGGTTGACCCGACGTTTTCCGACCTGCGCAACTGTTGGGATGGAGTGCGCGGGATCGGAAGGGTCCCGAGGGGAGTTAGTCAGAACTTAGCGGCGAGTACAGGACGCTCTTCAGCCCCACTCGAGCCGCGGAGCAGACGCCGCCGGGCGCCGCGGAAAAACTCCCGCTCCCAGTGGGCCCCGCGCGCCGGGGGGCGGGGCTTGCGCGCGCGTGCGCCGTAGCGGATCGCGCCGGCGGTGCTGCAAGGCGGTCTCTTCGAGCGCGGTAGTCTGATCGCTGAAGGGAGTGCGGGCGGGGAGGTGCTGCGGGCTGCCTTCCCCCCTCCGGTAAGTGGGGCGGCCCCGGCGGTCGGCGCGGCAGGCTCGGGGCGGGTCCCCGAGGGAGTGCTAGGCGCCTGACGGCGGCGGCCGTCGCCCCTCGGGGCTGTTGGTCGGCTCCGTGAGGCTTTCGGCAGAAGTTCGGTGTCCGCAGGCGCCGGCCCCGGGGAGGCCGGAGTGCAGGGCGGTGCGGACCCCGAGCAGCCGCCGGGCTACGGAGTCCCGGGCTGGGGGCGGCCGCCGCTCCGCCGGGCGCACGCGCGCCGGTGAGTGAGCCGAATCCCGGCTCCTGGGAGACCTCGCTTCGAATTCCCGCCTGGGACCGTCGGTGCCCGCTGTGGCCCCGGCCAGACTGTGGACCCCGTAGGCCGACCTCCTGGCGGCCCTTTCCGCTCCTGCCGGCCGGCGTACTGCCGTAGCCGCGATCGAGAACGCCCAGGCGTTTTTCAGTTGGGAGTTAACAGTGCTTGTGGCCTTTCGATCCTTCAGCATGAGACGTGGTCGCATATTGTAGTCTGAGTATGAGTGGTAGTCATAAAATTACTCTTGAGTGCCCACGACGTGGGGACTCTGCTGAATACAGCCACACGTTGATTCAACATCACAGCATCCCTGTAAGGTTGGTGTTCCTCCGTTTGCAGTTGAAGACGCCGAGGCTGAGCCGGGCTTCACACCCTGCCCTGTCCGAATCCAAAGCCAGAGGGCATGGTCTGGACTGCCCAGGCTAGGTAGCGGTGGGCCAATGTCCTGGAACAATTTCGGTGTTTCCGAAGTAGTCCAGAAGGTGTGCGCCAGTTAAGAACAGACTGTTCATCATGAAGTATGGAAGGAAGTAGAGTTTTCCTGAAAAACAAACCAAAAAAAAAAAAAACCACCCTGAATTGTTGAGGAATAATAAGAGCAGTCTAGGTTAGGATACTGGCTTGAGTACATGTATCTAATTTTACTGCTTCCTGAAATCTCACTGAAATTACAATAAAGGGCTTTTTTAAAAAGCTGTAAACCCACAAGGTTGGAGAGAATGGGAAAGAAAAAAACAGCAATGAAATATTGTGCCCTAGAAAGCAAATGTCTTAGGAAACTTCAGCTTAATCCTAAACCAGCAACAGGGATTACTGCCGTACAGTTCTCTATAAACCACAGAATCTTCCAAATGCACAGAAACCAGCAGCACCAGTTTCTTTCTGGTCTCTTTCCCCATTTCACACTGTTGGCTGACTGCCTTCCTCCCATTAGAAGACTGGAGACTACTCTCTTGAGAAGGTAAAACAAGATCTTTGAACTAGGGGACCCCAGGCACACTTAATTATGGGACTAAATTTATGAAAACAGGGACACTGAAGGCTGAAGTCCTTCGTCTTCCTCCCACTCAAATCCCAGAACTTTTGCAGCCAGACTAATACCCTTCACACTCAAATACTACAATTGTTCTACACACACATACTCATGTATGGGAAGACACACAATAAGTTGGTCACAGTGGTTGCTTCTGGGAAGGGAAAGGAACTTGGTGGTTGAGGGAAAAGAATGAGGAGACTTAACTATTTACATTTTTGTTCTTTTAAACTTCTATACCATGTGCATGTATTGCCTATTCAAAAATGAAATGTATTCCTTAAAAAATTAATTGGCAAATGATTATACCCTCTGACCCAGCAATTCGTCTCCCAGGAATTTATCTTGTAGATATGTCTACCCACATGTGAAAATAATGTAAATACAATGCCACTCATTGCAGTATGTTTCAGCAAAAGATTGGAAACAATCTCAGTGTTCATTAATAGGTGGTGGTTGGTGAAGTAAATTATGTGCCACCCTTCCTTGGAATATTCTGCAGGCATTAAAAAAAATGGAAGCACTCATCATACGAAGAAAAGTAATCACTAATATGTAGGTTAAGTGGTAGGGAAAGGTTCAGAAAAATATAGCACCAGTTGATAAAAAGAAAAAGGAGAGCTGTGTATGTACGTGTGTATGTAAAATATCTGGGAAGATATGCAAAAACTGGGTAATAGTGGTTGCCTTTGGAAAGGGCATCTGGGTGGCAAGGCAGAAGTAGAATGACGATGAGTTTTCACTATATCTTTGGTACCTTTTGAATTTTGAGCCATTTTTTGTGTATCTATGCAATGAAAGTGAATGAATAATTTTAATGGGAAAAATAGATGAATAATGGAGATCCTGGTGTTGATAATATCCTGAACAATAAACGATCTCTTATAGCAGGAAGGAACGCTGCACAACACCACCAAAATCTCAGTGGTCTGCGACTTCTCATGCTCTTGGTTCTTCAGGTGAACATTTCACGGTTCTTCAGTGGTTTAGGTCTTGGCTGGGGCCCCTACTTTAGTTTTGGGTTC
Organism: Smutsia gigantea; assembly: GCA_032199065.1. NCBI lineage: Eukaryota > Metazoa > Chordata > Mammalia > Pholidota > Manidae > Smutsia > Smutsia gigantea. The sequence continues at coordinate 13,540 of JAVSCE010018542.1, read as the reverse complement.
AGATCTGCCCCATGTGTCTTCATTCAGGGTCCAGGCTGAAAAAGCAAAAATACCTGGAGCACGTTTTTCTCATGGCTGAGGGGGAGGGTTCAACAGGGCTCTGGAAATTTGCCACACCTCAGCTTAGAAGCAGCATATTGAAACTTTTACATGTATTCCATTAATCAAAGCAAGTCACATAGTCAAGCCCAAAGTCAGTAGAGTGGAAAGGTTCAGTCTGCCTCTCGGAGGCTCTGCAAAGTCTCATGCTGAAAGGTGTGGAAATATGCTTTTACTGGAGGGTGGGAGGAATAGTTGGGATGGATAATGACCAGGGAAATGGGTTAATAGAAAGATGCTGTGAAATTAAGTTGAATATAGTTGAGAATAAAAATGCTTAGAAGAAAAATATATATGCCAAGATATAGCATCCTGCTTTGATATGCATTTTCTTAAGGCTTCCATGTCACTGGTACCATTTCAGTATCAACTGGCTTTACTTTATATAACATCTACTTGACCCTATAACCAATTCTGAGGGCCTACCTTGAAAATAATTAAATAATGCACATGTAAAGATACCAGTTCTTAGAGATGTAGTTCTAAATATGTTTATTTCAGCTACTGAATATATTCCTTCATAGTTCTTGTGTCATATTCATGTCTGCCTTTCACAACAGAATCTTCTTTTCAGGGAGATGTCCTTTGCTCCTCAGATGTAATGCACTTTAAGTTTGTTATTCAACAGTGAAAATGAGTCATACCGAGGTAATACATTATTTTCATATGTTCTGCATCGTCAGGGTTCCTTTTTTTTTTAATACTCATTGGTGCCAGTGTAAGTTCCTTATTTTCATTGTGTACTGTGAGGGACAGCATAGCATTTGTGGTTAAGATTAAGGACTTCGGAGCAGACTGCCTGAGTTTGAATCTCAGCTGCACAGTCTTGAGCACGTTACTTAACCTTTTGTGCCTCCATTTTCTCATTTATAAAATGGAGATAATAATAGTGATTCCCTCATAGAATTACTAGTAAGGTTAAGTGAATTAATAAATGTAAAGCACTTATAATAGTACCTCACACACAGTAGGTACTTACTAAATATTAGCTATTATTAATATTATTACATTTTATTTGGAGGCCATGACTTGAATCATGGATCTCACAGAACATGTAGTTACTCAGTTGTCTGAATAGGCAAGGAAGTAATTTTTGACTCCTTTATTCTCTTGAATTCCAGGTTAAGTTAAAAATACCTTTTGGAAATAAATTACTAGATGCTGTTTGTATGGTTCCTAACAAGAGCTTAACATACGGAATAATTCTTACACATGGAGCATCAGGGGATATCAATCTTCCTCATTTGACGTCACTGGCATCCCATCTTGCATCTCATGGTTTTTTTTGCCTGAGATTTACCTGTAAAGGCCTTAATATTGTACATAGAATTAAGGCATATAAATCAGTTTTGGTAAGAAAATTTCTTTATATTTCCTTAGAATTCAGTTTTAAATTCTTAATAAATGTAAGACAAACCTTATTAGCAGTCAGTTGGTTTAATTTAAAAATCCCCTAATGAGTATTCTTAGAAATTCAGCAGTACATGTAAGGCTGTGTCGTGGTCCCATGTTTCTTTTTGCCATCAGTTTCCATGGAGATGAATGCTTACATCATAATTGTTTTTTCATGATACTGCCAAGGAAGTCACTTTGTTATTTTCTTACTGGAATTATATGACTTTAGAATATAGTTCTAGATATTTTGCCTGTTATACTCTGAATGTACAAATATAGCATGATTTTCTGTATACAAATCTGAAATTTCTTTTAGTCCAAATTATTTCAAGCTTGCTAAGGTTTTGAGAGCTTTAAATTAGATGTTAGTATTATTATCAAACTTTGTATTGGAAGCTTTTACTGGCTTTAAAAAAAAACATAATTTCTTCTTTAAAAACATTTTAGTATTTGAATTTTTTAAACAGGTAAAGTGATTTTTTGCCTGTATATACACCCGTATTTCTGAACATATGATTTGATAGTGAAGATGTTCTGTAAGAACAAAGAGCTGGTTACCTCTTTCAAGAAGAATCCCTTAAGATTTTGTGGTTGTCTTTGCAAAGATTTTCATACATTTCAGTAATGATGAGGAAATACATGTCATTTTCCAGTGGAATATTTTATAGAAGAAGAATTGGTCATTTCTTGGTTGATTTTCCTAGAATTACCTAAAGACCTCAGGAGAGTACGAACTTGCAGGTGTTTTCCTTGGAGGTAAGTTGCAATACTTGTGAATACTTGATTTTAAATCTTCTCATATTTGTAAAGGAATGAGTAATCGAGAATTAAAATTACTTGATCACAGGAAGCTAATTTAAGGATTTGTTTTGTTCTCTTTCCGTCAGTGAATTCCTTGTAAAACACCAAGATACTTTATATACTAAAGCAAATTTAAATCTCATATATGTGTATTGTAACCCAAAGATTTGTCCTTTTATTTATATCCTTGAATCACCCTCTCTCAAATGATTCCTCCTCTTTTGAGGAAGGATCATCCTCAAGGATTGTCCCCACATCTTTACTCTCCAGAATAATTCCTTTTTTAAAAAAAGCTTTGCTTAGTATCTATTTCTAGCTGTTCACATGGCTATAGGTATCCATTATGGGTATTGCAACTTGTTAATTGCCGGCTTTTGGAGTTAAGTAATTTGTTGACATATAAATGTGATGAATGAATGGTAAATGAAATCTAATTTGCCACATTATCACCTTTACTTTATGTGAATGTTTATGTTCCGGGCTGAACTTAATTTTAATTGATTTTAGGTCGTTCAATGGGCTCAAGAGCAGCTGCTTCTGTACTGTGTCACAGTGAGCTGGACGACGCTGATCGTTTTGTCCGAGGTCTCATTTGCATCTCCTACCCACTGCACCATGCAAAGCAGCAGCATAAACTCAGAGATGAAGATCTCTTTCGGATAAAAAGCCCTGTACTGTTCGTGTCAGGCTCAGCAGATGAAATGTGTGAAAAGGTGAATTACAATTTGATGTCTGTGTGAATGAGAGAATGAAAGACAGAAATTTCTGTGGAACGAGATAATTACCTGGAATATTCAGTCTCTCTAAAAAGATGCTGATGTGACTAATGCTGGTTTTGTGTCTTAGTTGCCCTGTTGCTTTGGAGAACCTAAAAATACAAGCATACTGACATCTCCTGGAAAGAGAGTTGGTAAATGATTAACTCTTATTTGGGAAGTGAAGGATTGATATGTGAATCTTGTGATATTGGGATGACTAGACTGTACATGTGGTTTCAGCATTCAAGCAGATTGACTCTTAAGCAAAAGCTAGTAATTTGTACATATTACCAGATGTTAGTGTATTTCCCACAGCGTATCATTTCCTTGGGGAAAAAGTATTTATTGGAATTGTTTTTGCTCCAGTTAACTTTTTATTGTCAATAATGAATGCTTGATCTGTTCTGTGGTATTGCTGTTGTCAGAGAGATGTGGGCTGCTACTTCTGTGGACATTTCTTTGCACATTCCATTGCCTCAAAAGTTGTCTGTAGGGTAAACATTTAATGAATATTTAGTGAATGGATGCCAGTATAGGTGGGGCAGGAGAGAGGATATTTATTGAACACCAATAGAATAATCTCCTGCTATCCTCTTTTTTTCCCTTTAGAACTTGTTGGAGAAAGTGGCACAGAAAATGCAAGCTCCTAATAAAATCCACTGGATTGAGAAGGCAAATCATTCCATGGCAGTGAAAGGACGGCCAACAAATGATGTTTTCAAAGAAATAAATACACAGATTTTGTTTTGGATCCAGGAAATAACTGAAATGGACAAGAAATAATTGTCTTTTGCTAAAAGCCATGTTATTTTGAATATAAATACAGTTAATTTAATAAAAACAGAATACCTCTCAGCATTATGAGATATATTTGACTAATGTTGTTTAATGTTCCCCCATTTTTAAAACACGTTTTAATTGTGAAATTAACATCCTTTACAAGTTGCCTTTTGAAAGCACTGTTGCAGTTGTATAAAGATGATGTACAAATATTGAAGGTGGTTTAAATATAATTTATTTTCGTTAATATAGCTGTTCTGAAAAAAATAAACATTTGAATTTTGTTACAACTTTTGTCTTATTGCTGTGCAGCTGAGAAAGTACTGTAATTTTGCAGAGCAGTGTCATCTTAAAAAAGGAAAACTGCTTATTTTACTCTAGTACATTTAGTTTTATGGAATGTATACATCTATTCACCTAATCTTTTAATAAATCTCAAGGGATAGGAATGAAGATATATTTTCAAATATGGGGGCCTTGAATATTGTTTTAAAATGAAGTAACAGCTCTCATTCAGGAAATGTTTACTGAAGGCCTGTTGTAGGCAAAGCCCCATTAGGCTTGCAAAGATGAGTAAACACTTGGAGCTTAAATATAGTAGGAGAACTTGATGTCTACGGCTCTCTCCCAGTAAGGGGAGAATGAAAGAAGGACTAACTAGTAGTACCACAGCCGCGCAATGTCGAGACAGAGAAGTTAGGGTATCACCTGGACTGGACTTGAACAGTATTGAGTTATATACTAAAAACCTATTTCTACATTTCCTATAAAAGGCATAAAATGTGATGAGGCTGATGATATATGAGTATGTTTGTAGTGAGGAGTGGTTTTCTATAGTAAAAAAATTAACTCTCTTCCCTGGCTTCTTTACTGCTCTAATGTTAGATCCTTCAGATAGCCTCCTGGGGGCCTGGCAACTTGCAGATTTTTGAGGTCCCTCATTCCTCCTGCCCTGGTGGAGGCAATGGATTTTAATTATGTGGTTTTTTTTCTAAATAGTGCATAAAGGACAAAAACATAACGATTCCAAATTGTTTATATCATAGAATGAAATCTAAAATTACCAAATCAAAATTGTTATTCAGTATATAATAGTTACTTTTTGACTAATTTCTTGAACAAAGCCTAAGTTTTAAAAAATAGTATATAATTAATCAACAGAACATTTGAGATTTTAAAATAAGACTGGTACCAAAAGTTATAAATAGATTAAAAAATACCCAGAACTGACAAGTATAAATAATCATGGTCTATTAGCAAGTATAAATCAATTTGGAAGTATTAATACCATAAACCAGAAGTAAAATTAAAGGAAAATTTATTATAAAGCAGACCATAATATAAAAGTACAATGAAAAAATAGATTTAAAAGGTTACTATGCAGGCTATGTAATTATAATATTCAAATTTGCAAAGTATAGGCGTAATATGATGACCAAAGATAGTTGTTCAAGGCCATTTAAAGTTGATTTTTCCCTGAGTTGTCTATAAGAAACTATCTGATTAATGAAATGGTTTGTCATGTGAGAACTATGTACCTAGTCATGGGTGGGGAACATCTGACTCCTAGAGAAAGATGTGAGTGATTGTCTAAGGCTGAAATGCACATTTGTGAAAAGGTCCCATCTGCAATTCTGCACAGGTTTGCTCTGTCTTGTCAGGAAATGTGCGGCCCCTTAAAGTTTGAGAGTACGAAGAGCTCTCCTGGCACCCACCTCTGGTAGCCCGATGAATGACACAGCCACTCACCTAGACCAGTGGTCCTCAGTTGGGGCTGAATTTGTCATTAGGGGACGTTTGACAATGTCTGGAAACATTATGGGTAACAGGACTCAGGTGAGATGCTATTGTCATAGATAGAGGAAAGGGATTCCTGATAACATCCTGCAGGGCACAGGACAGCCGGCCATAGCAAAGAAGTAACTGGTCCAAAATGTAGTGTCCAGGTTGAGAAACCTTGTCCTAGACAAACCAGCTTTGGGATTACCTTTAAATCCTTTCTCCCTCATCACCTTCCAACTCCATTTGGTTTCTTTTAGTTGCCAAGACCTGGGTTTCCAGTCTCAAAGTCTGATTCACCCTTCTTCCTGTTTATAAAGCTGTCACTAATTCAGGCCCCCATCAATTCTCATCTGTACACTTTCTTCAACCCACCTTGAATAAGTGAAGATAAAGGAAGTATTAATTAATTATGCCTTCAAAGGGAAAATACTCTAAATCCAAGGTAGTGTTAACAATTTTCATTAACAGTCCAGAATGTCTTGTATTTGCTCAATGGGCCTACAGGCCTACACTCTAGGGTTGGGGGAAACTGAATGGTACTGACGTCTGGCTCTGCCCCAGCCTAAATTTTGACATCAGGAAGAATCACAAGTAGCTGCTCCTTGGAATCACCAGAGACAGGGTGAAAGGAAATTCACCAGGAGACCACTCCAAAATCTAAGTTTGGTTTTCAGCCTAACTAGTGGATTGTTTAAGAGGAGCATTGCCAACAAATTCCTCTGGCAAAAAGAGATATAAAATGAGGTGTTCTATTTTAAGGAAAAACAATTCGGCAAGCTATCGTATGTCCTACATAGTAACAGTGACACCGACTAGGTTTCTTTTTCTCTAAATTTGTCAACCCTACATGTATACATTCCCAATCACAAAGAAGCATAAAAGCATTATGTTCCTGCTGGTAACAAAATGATTATGTCCAATTCAAATTTGTTCATTTTTTGAAGTACAGCAGTGGCTACACAACTGGGCTAAAATATTGTTATAGAACTGTACTTTTTGTGAAATTAATAGAGTAATATTTTCAAAATTTAAATTAAACTACTTAAAACACCATACATGTCTCACCAATGAAGTTTCAGTATGGCTAAAGTAAGCTGATGTGAGGTCAGTGAAACACCCACTATGACACGTTACCCCACTTGACTTAGACCAAGAGCAGTCCCTGCTTCACTAGATAAGCCACGGAGTAGCCGTGGGGACTGTTTTCCGGCAAAGCGCTGCCATGTGCAGATGGGCATAGCAACTCTGTGTTTTGGCGCACTGGAAATCGAGAACTTCACAATGAGACATCAATCTCTTCCACATATTATATAAAAATGTCAAAGGCATTTGATTTCTTTAAGGAGGTGGCGCAGGATGGCTTGGAAAATCATAGATTTTCGACATTATGGGAATATCTGGAGTGCTGTACTTCTCAAAATGATTGGATGGCAATATTTTTTATGACTCTACTAGGAATTATCTGTGAGATCGTATTCATAAAGATTTGTACATACTTGGAGAAGAACCCTGCCCTTCCAGAGAAGAGTGGTTCAAATGCAAAGGTAAGAACAAATGGCTGATTTCTTTCTCCCATAGTTTCAAAACCATAAAAAAGAATAGCTTTATAAAAATGTGGAACTTTGGTATTTTGATTAATCCTCTAATATTTTATTGCCTCCCATGAAATAGAAGAAAGACAGTTGCCTGAAAAGCATGACACCTGGTAAATACTATATAATTCTTATTTTAATATAAAACTCATTCAGCCTAAACTGCTCTCATTGGTGCTCTGACTTTTTATTCTCATTTATCTCTAGATAATTCGTCAACTTACTCATCTTCAGAAGAAAGGTAGGTGATATATTTTGAAACCAAATGAAACAGGTTGGTTTTGTTCTATTCAAAATTGTATTTACATATGATTTACAGGAAAGCATTTTCCCAGATGTATAGAGGAGTGATCAGTGCAACATCATGAGGCATAATGTTAAACAACAAAAAGCCATCTAACGTAGCTTTTAAAGGATTGCTCTGTTCCAAGCTATGTTAATGGCTTTTCACATATTATTGAAATTATTATCCAGCCAGGTACTAGTATTACTGTTCTTCTGTGTTTTATTTTATTTTTTTAAGTTTATTTTGATATCATTAATCTACAATTAAATGTGGAATATTATGGTGATTACACTACCCCCTTCATCAGGTCCCCCCCACCAACCCCATTACAGTCACTGTCCATCAGCGTAGTGAGATGCTATAGAATCACTACTTGTCTTCTCTGTGTTGTACAGCCCTCCCGGTGCCGCCCCCCAACATTACATCTGCTAATCGTAATGCCCCTTTTTCCCCCTTGTCCTTCCCTTCCCACCCATCCACCCCAGTCCCTTTCCCTTTGGTAACTATTAGTCCATTCTTGGGTTCTGTGAGTCTGCTGCTGTTTTGTTCCTTCAGTTTTTTTCTTTGTTCTTATACTCCACATATGAGTGAAATCATTTGGTACTTGTCTTTTTCGGCTTGGCTTATTTCACTGAGCATAATACCCTCTAGCTCCATCAATGTTGTTGCAAATGATAGGATTTGTTTTCTTCTTACGGCTGTATAATATTCCATTGTGTATATGTACCACCTCTTGTTTATCCATTCATCTACTGATGGACACTTAGGTTGCTTCCATTTCTTGGCAATTGTAAATAGTGCTGTGATAAACATAGGGGTGCATATGTCTTTTTCAAACTGCGCTGCTGCATTCTTAGGGTAAATTCCTAGAAGTGGAATTCCTGGGTCAAATGTTATTTCTTTTTTTTAAATATAATTTATTTTATTATCATTAATCTACAATTACATGTGCAATATTATGGTTATTAAACTACCCCTTCATCAGGTCCCCCCCACCAACCCCATTACAGTCACTGTCCATCAGCGTAGTGAGATGCTATAGAATCACTACTTGTCTTCTCTGAGTTGTACTGCCCTCCCCGTGCCCCCCCAACATTACATCTGCTAATCGTAATGCCCCTTTTTCCCTCTTATCCCTCCCTTCCTGCCCATTTTCCCCAGTCCCTTTCCCTTTGTAACTATTAGTCCGTTCTGGGGTTCTGTGAGTCTGCTGCTGTTTTGTTCCTTCAGTATTTTTTCTTTGTTCTTATACTCCACTTTCGAGTGAAATCATTTGATACTTGGCTTTTTCGGCTTGGCTTATTTCACTGAGCATAATACCCTCTAGCTCCATCCATGTTGTTGCAAATGGTAGGATTTGTTTTCTTCTTATGGCTGAATAATATTCCATTGTGTATATGTACCACCTCTTCTTTATCCATTCATCTACTGATGGACACTTAGGTTGCTTCCATTTCTTGGCTAATGTAAATAGTGCTGCAATAAACATAGGGGTGCATCTGTCCTTTTCAAATTGGGCTGCTGCATTCTTAGGGTAAATTCCTAGGAGTGGAATTCCTGGGTCAAATGGTATTTCTATTTTGAGTTTTTTGAGGAACCTCCATACTGATTTCCACAATGGTTGAACTAATTTGCATTCCCAACAGCAGTGTAGGAGGGTTCCCTTTTCTCCACATCCTCGCCAAAATTTGTTGTTGTTTGTGTTTTGGATGTTGGCCATCCTCACTGGTGTGAGGTGGTATCTCATTGTGGTTTTAATCTGCATTTCTCTGATGATTAGTGATGTGGAGCAGCTTTTCATGTGCCTGTTGGCCATCTGAATTTCTTCTTTGGAGAAGTGTCTATTCATGTCATCTGCCCATTTCTTAATTGGATTATTTGCTTTTTGTTTGTTGAGGTGCTTGAGTTCTTTATATATTTTGGATGTCAACCCCTTATCGGATACGTTTTTATGAATATATTCTCCCATACTGTAGGATGTCTTTTTGTTCTACTGATGGTGTCCTTTCCTGTACAGAAGCTTTTCAGCTTGATATAGTCCCACTTGTTCATTTTTGCTTTTGTTTCCCTTGCCCGGGGAGTTATGTTCATGAAGAAGTCACTCATGTTTATGTCCAAGAGATTTTTGCCTATATTTTTTCTAAGAGTTTTATGGTTTCATGACTTACATTCAGGTCTTTGATCCACCTTGAGTTTACCTTTGTGTATGGGGTTAGACAGTAGTCCAGTTTCATTCTCTTACATGTAGCTGTCCAGTTTTTCCAACACCAGCTGCTGAAGAGGCTGTCATCTCCCCATTGTATATCCAAGGCACTTTTATCAAATATTAATTGACTGTATATGTTTGGGTTAATGTTTGGATTTTCTATTCTGTTCCACTGGTCTGTGGGTCTGTTTTTGTGCCAATACCAAATTGTCTTGATTACTGTGGCTTTGTAGTAGAGCTTGAAGTCACGGAGCGTAATTCCCCCTGTTTTATTCCTCCTTCTCAGGATTGCTTTGGCTATTTGGGGTCTTTTGTGGTTCCATATGAATTTTAGAATTATTTGTTCCAGTTCATTGAAGAAAGCTGTTGGTAGTTTGATAGGGATTGCATTGAATCTGTAGATTGCTTTAGGTAGTATAGCCATTTTGACAATATTTATTCTTCCTAGCCAAGAGCATGGGATGCATTTCCATTTGTTAGTGTCCTCTTTAATTTCTCTTAGGAGTGTCTTGTAGTTTTCAGAGTACAGGTCTTTCACTTCCTTCGTTAGGTTTATTCCTAGGTATTTTATTCTTTTTGATGCAATTGTGAATGGAATTGTTTTTCTGATTTCTCGTTCTGTTAGTTCATCATTAGTGTATAGGAAAGCAACAGATTTCTGTGTGTTAATTTTGTATCCTGCAACTTTGCTGAATTCAGATATTACTTCTAGTAGTTTTGGAATGGAGTCTTTAGGGGTTTTTATGTACAGTATCATGTCATCTGCAAATAGTGACAATTTGTCTTCTTCTTTACCAATCTGGATGCCTTGTATGTCTTTGTTTTGTCTGATTGCTGTGGCTAGGACCTCCAGTACTATGTTGAATAACAGTGGAGAGAGTGGGCATCCCTGTCTTGTTCCCGATCTTAGATGAAAAGTTTTCAGCTTCTCGCTGTTAAGTATGATGTTAGCTGTGGGTTGTCATATATGGCCTTTATGATGTTAAGGTACTTGCCCTCTATACCCATTTTATTGAGGGTTTTAATCATGAATGGATGTTGAATTTTGTCAAATGCTTTTTCAGCATCTATGGAGATGATCATGTGGTTTTTGTTCTTCTTTTTGTTGATGTGGTGGATGATGTTGATGGATTTTCAAATGTTGTACCATCCTTGCATCCCAGGGATGAATCCCACTGGATCATGATGTATGATCCTCTTGATGTATTTTTGGATTTGGTTTGCTAATATTTTGTTGAGTATTTTTGCATCTATGTTCATCAGGGATATTGTCTGTTGGTCTGTAATTTTCCTTTTCGGTGAGGTCTTTGCCCGGTTTTGGTATTAGAGTGATGCTGGCTTCATAGAATGAGTTTGGAAGTATTCCTTCCTCTTCTATTTTTGGAAAACATTAAGGAGAATGGGTGTTATTTCTTCTCTATATGTCTGGTATAATTCAGAGGTGAATCCATCTGGTCCGGGGGTTTTGTTCTTGGGTAGTTTTTTGATTACCAATTCAATTTCGTCGCTGGTGATTGGTCTGTTTAGTTTTTCTGTTTCTTGCTTGGTCAGTCTTGGAAGGTTGTATTTTTCTAAGAAGTCATCCATTTCTTCTATGTTTTTCACCTTGTTAGCATATAAATTCTCATAATATTCTCTTATAATTCTTTGTATTTCTGTGGTGTCCGTTGTTATTTTTCCTTTCTCATTTCTGATTCTGGTTATGTGTGTAGATTCTCTTTTTCTCTTAGTGAGTCTGGCTAGGGGTTTATCTATTTTGTTTATTTTTTCAAAGAACCAGCTCTTGGTTTTATTGATTTTTTTTCTATTGTTTTGTTCTTCTCAATTTTATTTATTTCTTCTCTGATCTTTATTATGTCCCTCCTTCTGGTGACTTTGGGTCTCATTTGTTCTTCTTTTTCCAATTTCAGTAATTGTGTCTTTAGACTATTCATTTGGGAATGTTCTTCCTTCTTTAAATAGGCCTGGATTGCAATATACTTTCCTCTTAGAACTGCCTTTGCTGCGTCCCACAGAAGTTGTGGCTTGTGTTGTTGTTGTTCATTAGTCTCCATATATTCTTTGATTTCTGTTTTGATTTGGTCGTTAACCCATTGATTAATTAGGAGAGTGTTGTTAAGTCTCCATGTATTTGTGAGCCTTTTTGATTTCTTCTAAAATTTAATTCTAGTTTTATACCTTGGTGATCTGAGAAGTTGGTTGGTAGGATTTCAATATTTTTGAAATTACTGAGGTTCTTTTTGTGGCCTAGTATGTGGTCTATTCTGAAAAATGTTCCATGTGCACTTGAGAAGAATGTGTATCCTGTTGCTTTTGGGTGTAGAGTTCTGTAGATGTCTGTTAGGTCCATCTGTTCTAGTGTGTTGTTCAGTGCCTCTGTGTCTACTTATTTTCTGTCTGGTTGATCTGTCCTCTGGAGTGAGTGGTGTGTGGAAGTCTCCTAAGATGAATGCATTGCTGTCTATTTCCTCCCTTAATTCTGTTAGTATTTGTCTCACATATGCTGGCGCTCCTGTGTTGGGTGCATATATATTTATAATGGTTATATCTTCTTGTTGGACTGACCCCTTTATCATTATGTAATGTCCTTCTTTATCTTTTGCTACTTTCTTCGTTTTGAAGTCTATTTTGTCTGATACAAGTACTGCTACACCTGCTTTTTTCTCCTTGTTGTTTGCATGAAATATCTTTTTCCATCCCTTCACTTTTAGTCTGGGGATATCTTTGCGTTTGAGGTGAGTTTCTTGTAGGCAGCATATAGATGGTCTTGCTTTTTTATCCATTCTGTTACTCTGTGTCTTTTGATTGGTGCATTCAGTGCATTTACATTTAGGGTGATTATCGATAGATATGTACTTATTGCCATTGCTGGCTTTAGATTCGTGGTTACCGAAGGTTCAGGGGTTGCTTCTTAATTATCTAACAATCTAACTTAACTTTCTTGTTAAGTTATTGTAAACACAGTCTGATGTTTCTTTATTTCTCTCCCTTATTCTTCCTCCTCCATTCTTTATATACTAGGTGTTTTATTCTTTGCCTTTAGTTAGTATTTGGATGGTCTGCTTTCTTTGCTATGATTTTATTTTCTCTGGTGACAGCTTTTTAGCCTTAGGAGTGCTTTCCTCTATAGCAGTTCCTTTAAGATGTCTTGTAGAGGTGGTTTATGGGAGGCAAATTCTCTCAGCTTTTGCTTGTCTGGAAATTGTTTAACCCCTCCGTCATATTTAAATAATAGTCGTGCTGGATACAGTATTCTTGGTTCAAGGCCCTTCTGTTTCATTGCGTTAAATATATCATGCCATTCTTTTCTGGCCTGTAAGGTTTCTGTTGAGAAGTCTGATGTTAGTCTGATGGGTTTTCCTTTGAAGGTGATCTTTTTTCTTTCTCTCGCTGCCTTTAATACTCTGTCCTTATCTTTGATCTTTGCCATTTTAATTACTATGTGTCTTGGTGTTGTCTTCCTTTGGTCCCTTGTGTTAGGAGATCTGTGGGCTTCCATGGACTGCAAGACTATTTCCTTCCCCAGCATGGGGAAGTTTTCAGCAATTATTTCTTCAAAGACACTTTCTATCCCTTATTCTCTCTCTTCTTCCTCTGGTACTCCTATAATGAGAATATTGTTCCGTTTGGATTGGTCACACAGTTCTCTTAATATTCTTTCATTCCTAGCGATCCTTTTCTCTCTCTCTCCCTCAGCTGCTCTGTGTTCCTGTTCTCTGATTTCTATTGCATTAACAGTCTCTTGCATCTCGTCCAGTCTGCTGCTGAGCCCCTCGATGGCTTTTCTCATTTCTGTATTGTCTTTCCTGACTTCCCTCACTGCCTCCCTTGGCTCTTGCAT
>JAVSCE010018541.1:0-162906 GCA_032199065.1 Smutsia gigantea | reverse complement strand
CAGTAATACTTTTCAATAGTTTTAATACATTTCTCCATTAAAAAGCTGTTCCTTTTTTATCAAGTTTATTCCTAGGTATGTTTCTGTTATTGTTTCCATACATGGTAACTTATTTAATTACAATCTTGTACTGAATGTTGCTGGTATACAGATATACAGTGTCTGTTATGCAATGATTTGTATCTAATAATTATATTATTTGCTAATGTCACTCACTAATGTTAAATAACTAATAAGTGGTTTACTTGTGGCTTCCTGTATATAGTATTGCCTAGAAAACTTACATGATATTCAACCATTTTGCCCCACCAAAATAGGAAATTCATATGGTTTACTCTCATACATATAAAATCATATTATTTGACTCTCTGACACTAAAAAATATGTTTCTTAGTCACTCTTTTCTGCAATCTATATCTCTTTTGCCATCCATTCAGGATAAAATATTTGAACCTTTCTTCCAGGTTCAGTAATTCTTTCTTCTGGTATATATAGTATGACTAACATCCACTTAGTTTTTACACTCAATATTGTATTTTCTATTTCTCACGTTTGTGCTTTTTAAAATTCCTGGTGATTTTTATTTGCTTTATTTCTTTCTTATTTTCATGCTTCCCTTTTATAATATGACAAATAGGATTACATTTTTATTTTCCATGAAAGATAGGGCCAATATTTGAAGCATTTATATGTCTGATTCTGCTGACTCTCATTTGTGGCATATTAGTTCTGTGTATTATTATTATTATTATTATTGTTATCATTATTCTTTACTTTGTGTTCATGTTACCTAGATGTTTCTCTAAGGGTTAAAGTTGGAATTTTCCACAGGTAAATTGCATTTTCATTTGCTTGTTGTCTGAAAGCTCTTCTAATGTAGAACCATATAATTTAATTATTTTCAGTGAATTTCAGAACACATAGGTAGCATGGCTTCAACTGCTAACTTACATATAGTGACAGCTTTCAAATTATTAATTGTCAAGGGAGATATTTTTCAATCTTTCTTACCAATGTTGACACAAGTTTCCTTTTTTGTTGATTTATGTCTAGGAGAAGGTGCTGCCATCTGATGATGTTTTGTATTTTGGGAAAGATCTCCCACCTGATAACTTAAATGTAAGATATCACTTGGATTTATCTCTTTGCTCTAGATTTATGTAACTCTAAATAAAAGAACACATAGGGTCGTCAGGGTTTGGCAGATACTACAGGAAAAAAGGTGATTTTTGAAGTTTGCTTTCCACCCATGTTTCAACTTCCATTTGTTTAGCCCAAGATTTCTTTCCTCCCAACTGGACAGTTTTTTCAGAACATTACTTTTACTCTTCACTGTTTGCTTTAACTGTTTGATTGTATAGATAGATTAAGAAACTGTCTTATGTGCTAGTAGAGGGAACTCTCTATCTCTCTCTCTCCTCTTATTGGTTCCTAGTTAAGCATACACTTCCCATGGAATAGTGGTGACCTTCAGACTTCTCAGTCTTAATGCATTTCTGTCTATCCTTACTTTAAAGTAGTTTATTTAATGGAATGTCTAAAATTACCTCAATTTTAGCATGGCTGCATTCTGCTTCTATTGAAATTAACACATGTAAAGATTAATACAGTGCCTGGCTCATGGTATATGATGAATTAAGGAAGAGAAAATCAATAATTCCACTTAGTATATGTTATTTGGATAATTATTAGATATCTAAGAGTAATTTAAAATTAACATGTTAATACACATGTTTGGTGATAAAAGTAGTAGTTGAAGAAATAAATTTAGAATACATCAAGCAAGAATAGTATTTAAAGTCACAGCATTAGGTAAAATATTTCAAGTGGAGAGTATGGAAAGAGAAGACAAAAAGATACAATATTGAACCCTGGGGTATTCCCATATTTAAAAATTAGTTAAATAGGGAGCTTCAAGTTCTTTGTAGAACTGAGAGCAGTAGAGCTGATTTCGATTAAAGTTCTGTGAACCATTTCATGATTCAAAATCAATGGCCAAATAAATGTAATGGTACTTAAGTTTTAGAGATTTTTACAAAACTTAGGAAGATTGATAACCTGTGCCAAGCCTTTAGATGATTCACATGACCAGTGAAATTAACTTTTCTATATTTATATGTGTACAAGTTATAAATAGAAATGCTATTAATGATATCTCACAATGATATTAAATAGGCTGTGATTATTCTGTCAGAAATCATGACATTAATGTAGGTAACTAAACTGTTTTTTCATGTCATCATGAAAACTTAATTAAGAATGTTTCTCTACTGCCAGTTGATTAGAGCAAATGACACCAAGGGACTGATGTCATTTCAAGCTTCATTCGTAAGTCAGTCACTAGAAAGCCTGAAACTGTAGACACCACTTAACCTGCCTGTGCCTCATTTGACCTCTTGGTCTAATGAATATAAAGCCATGTTAACCTCAAAAGTATGCCAAAAGAACTGAGTATCCAATGTCTCATAAAAAGGACTAGTAGAAAAAAAGAACCAAAAAACAAGAGATTAAAATATCCAGGCAATGATATTTAAATAAAGAACTTTTGGTTTGGATATATCTTTAAAATTCCAAGTTGAAGTGGTACCTTAATGAAAGACCTTATAATTTAACATAAGAACTTATAACAGTACCCAAAAAATAGGAGTAAAGGGGGGGAAAAACCCAGGCTGTTTTTAATATTGACTCTTACTATAATTGCCTCATTACAAGAAATTGCTTATTTAAATATTGGTGAATAGTGACTTTACTTTATGGAAGTTGATATTGTTACTTCTAGCTTCTCCCATTTGCTGTCTCTTAAGGTTGACTTAACAGATCCCTTGTATTTCAGCAATATTATTCCAAAGAACTTGTATTATGAATAAGCCACTACTTGTTCAATGTACTGTATCTTTTTACTCTTAGACTTCACAAGGTAAATCTTCTTGCTGTGTGCCTATGAATTGGTAGTACTTAGTCATCCAAGGAAACAGGAAATTTAATTCCTTAGCAATGAAAAATAAATGAATCTTGGGATTTTTGATCCTCTTTAATCCTTATCTGTATTTTTGTAAAGGACGAAACGCCAGACAGTATATGTCATATAAAGTAGTAACTCTCTGAGAAATTAAAATCTTTACCCTTAGCATTTCATAAGTTCAAAACAAAAAGTCTTTTTTGTGTGTGTGTGATTGTTTTGTTTTCCAGTTTTGTAGCTGGGGAGTTTTCTATGGGCCAAAGTAAGAGTAAAATCATTGTACAGACTAGCGAACTTAACTTATTGATGTCAATTGTAGATGGTGCAAAGTAGAATTGTGTTAGTTTTGGCATATTTAATTAGCTAATACAAAGAACAATGAAAACTTTTAACAGTATTTTAAGATGAAAAAGAACAGCGTGCTCGCTTCAGCAGTACATATATTAAAATTGGCCCCTGTGCAAGGATGAGAAGATTAGCATGGCCCCTGTGCAAGGATGACACGCAAATTCGTGAAGTGTTCCATATTTTTAACTATGAGAACAGTATTTCACTAAATAAAATATATCAGTAAAGACAAAAATTTAATAAAAGAAAGAAAAAGAACAGCCCTGTACTTTTTCCCTTTTAATTTTATATGTGGTTTGCCTTCTTCATATTCTGATGTACATGCATTATTTATTCTATCAGAGAAATAGCATAAGATCATATATAGTCTTACATTCTAAAACACAGTAATTTTATGTGGATTTCATACACTGGTTTTTTTTATTCCTTTGTTACTGGCTATTTGCACTGTTCACATTTTTTCAGTGTTTTAAATGATACCATAATAAACATCTGTGTTTCATACCACATTTTGTTTATCCGTTCATTTGATGGACACTTAGTTTCTTTCGTCTTTTTTGGCTATTTGGTTTTTGTTACTAGAGTTTCGGCATTTACGTATTTAGGTGAGATTAATCTTGTGTGTACTCACAGGGCACACACACCCTGATATGTGTGGATAAGCATGCTCAGGCACATGCATTTTTAAACTTTATGCTAACCTTATAAAAAGTAATTTATTCTTTTCTGTTGTTCTTTGTTTTGGATCAATTTATACATTAAAGAAATTATGTGTTCTTTCTCTTACTTTCTGAAATATCAATTCTGGGCTCAGGGACTTTATTAGAGGTAACTCACTGCTAAACTTCTCATTTTAATTTGTTCATTTGAATCATTATTGTTTTAATATTGATTTCTCCTGGAGTTACTTTTCATAATTTTAGGTTACATAATTTTTAAAAGGATTTGGAAGTGAGTGATATTTAATTTTTGGTTTATATTGAACATTTTGTTCAATATATTTCTATATTTTTTCCTAACCAGTCTTCCATATTCTGTTTATATCATTGCTAAATATTTTTATCAAAACATCCTTGTAACATAGAAGTACACCTATATACTCTGTGTACTTCTAACACTAAACCAGTTTAAAGATCAAATAAAGAAGTGAAAAAGTGTTATTAACTTACCATTAAATAATTTCTTCACACCAAGATACAGATGGTGTGAAGTGTTAAGTCAACCATCTGCTGGATTTCATGTTTTTGTAATAGACTTGTTTCCTTCATCATAATGCTGGCAAAACTTCCATGTGCTGTCATTAGTTGATTTTCAGATGTAATTTTATGATCATCATTTTTTTGTATCCTTTGCAGTATACTCATTTCATGGGAATTTAGTGAATATCTTCTATGTCATTGCTTTGTACTGAATTAGTCATGTCAAAAAATATATAAACTGTCTCCTTTACTTTCTGTGAACATTCACTGTCCATGGGCATCAAAGAAATAAGTGCACAGAGGAAGAAACTGTAGCAATCTAAATTTACATGCAGTATGAAGTACTCAATGTATAATACAGAAAATAAGTAACATAAATAACAGAATAGACCTACAGAGACTCAATTAGAAAGACAATGAGAATCTGGACTTGAACTGGATGTTGAATAATAAATCAATTTGGAAAGTCAAGAGGAGCAGGAAGGCAATTGGAAAATTAAGTATCTGAAATAAGTATTATTTAGAAAATCAGTTTTCTGTTCTCATTCCACTAAAATCTTGGTAATGTTGGACTAACAGAAAACTAAGGGATTATCATGCAATAAATATGCATTTACAGACTTTAATTGTTTTATAAATGCACAAGCAATTGAAGTCTGTATTTATTCAGGAAAAAATGCATTATTTTTCTCTTTACTTTCCTTGATGAATCATGCATTCTTCTTTTCAGAAGTATATAATAAACACTTTATATCAGGTAAATATGTAGATAACTGAGCAAAGTCATGAGCAAGAAAATTGCTCTGGCTCTCATGGAATTTACATTCTAGCAACAGGAATAATGAGTTTAATATACAAATAAAATAATGTGTGTTTTATGTTAGGAGATATAACCACATTGAGGGTTTATAGCAAGTCACATGGATAGGACTTTTAGGCCCTTCTTTTAAATAAATATTCCATGGTTAGCTCAACTGTCTTTATGTGGAAATGATCTATGAACTAATGTGACACTGGATATCTCCCCTTGATATGAACTTTATATGCCAACATATGCATTATAGAAATATCATAGAACCTTTCTTGGAAAATAATTGGAAGATCAATCCTGGACACAGAGAAATACATAAAACGTTTATGTAGAACTCCAAGAAGAAGGTGGTTGTGATTTGGAATAACAAGTTAGAAGTGAGATTAGAAAGAATGAATAAATTAGGAAAACATTTGAGAGAGACATCCTCTGGCTCTTATGTATTTATTATTGAGAGGAACCAGGGAAAAGGTACAAATAATGATTTTCAGATTTCTGAGTTAAAACCCTGTTAATCCATTGCCTCATCTAGAGCTTATTAGTTAAACCTCCTTCACTTGCCACTAAATAAACTTTGTCAGCATACAGTAGGACTCAACAAGCTATGGTCCATGGGCCAAATATACCATAACCTGTCTGCACATCAAATTTAACAGCAGCACAGCCTTACCCATTATCAGAGTTGAACAGTTGCACCTGAAACCATATGCTACACAAAGCCTGAAATATTTATAGTGTATTGCTTTGCAGAAAAAGTTTATTGACCTCGGAGTAAAACGAAACAAGGAAATTCATTAGAATTCATTTGGCTGTAGGTATTCTGGCATGTCACAGTCCTCTACCACTGTGCCCTTCAGCTTTGCTTTTATGTTGACTGCTTCTTCATCAAGCCCAGCAGCTTGCTCTACTAAGATACAGAAAGATTAGCTTACCAATTTAAAAGCAGTCTAAGTAGAACAAATCCTTCCCAAAAATCTTAGCACTTTCACAGAAGTCATTTTCTCCATCCAGCCCTGGATCTTGTATTTTTTACAGTCACAGATGGAATAAGATCCAAAACTCACTTGGACTACAAGGGAGGATTTGGCATCGCCAAAGGGAAATCTTGGCACTGTTAACACCCATACCAAGAGGTAAAGCTGAGAGAAGTTTAGTAAGTTGGGAATGAAGGAGAAGGATTTAATTTTGAGAAAACATCAAATTAGAGACAAAAATTTTTGAGAAAGCAATCATTTTTTGTCATAATGAGGTAAAGAAAAAGGATACATTAGTTTAAAAATCTAGCACTCATGTAGTGCCTAGCGTGTGCCAGTTATGCTTCTGATGTCCAGAGGACTTTACCTGTTGGCTTTTATTTCCTACAATGCTGCTATGAGGTCAATACTACCTCCTTTTTAGAGATGAGAAAATTGAGGCAAATTGAAGGTATTCCAAAATAATAACAGCCAACTACTATTTGCTTACCATTTGCTAGACACATTGGCAAGCACTATAAGAAACAGGGAGATAGTGTTTCTTAAAACATTCTTTCCTGACAACACGTAATTACTGAGGAGTCATTGTTCTCAGCATCAAATGCTAAGCAATTTACAAAAATTCCCTGTTCTCTTGGAAATTACAATCTTCTTTGACAGAACAGGAAAAAGCTAAGAGACCCTAGCTTTTAATACCCATGTAAGCATTAGTAAAGTATGAAAGGATGCTGCATGTTTAGCTCAACTCTTATGAGGAAGCAATCCAACAATTACTGTGACACTGGATATCCCCCCTGTTTTTGAGGTCCAGAATAAACTTTGAGGGAAGGGAAGAGAAACATACATCTTTATCTGCTGTAAGACGTTCCCTTTGTATACAGAAAGAAAATAGTAGCAATTTAATTGTTTCAAAGTAGCAAGATTAAGTCGATTTAATTTAGTAGGTGTAAATGAAGATTTATTATTGGAAATAGGGGATGGGAAGATTATGATTACCATCAGTAATTGTTGCATCCTTGCAAAATGCCAAGTACTCTTCAGTTACCCCATCTTTAAATGAACTGACATTACTATTAAACTATTTACCAGCATAAAAAGTCTAGGGGTCACTTGCCTCCTAATATATCATAGGCTGGAAAAGCAGGATTTGAACTCACTTGGATTCAGCTAGGGTGGCAAGTTCCTCTTCGCTGCCCCATGCTGCCTCCACAGAACCCCATTGCTTACTCAGAGGTTTTCCATCTTGTGAGAAGATGTAGGGCTTTGCAGCTGACTCAGAGACGCAGAAAGATTACAATCCCATTCCTGGTATTACCGGAAATGGGAGAGTGGCTGAAAACATACTACACAATTGTTAAGAGTAAGATATTTCTTGGCTCACTGTTTCCTTACTCCCATAGCGCAAAACCCCAATTCAGGCAGAGACTGACTTTGTTCTCCAACCATGTAAATGGGCCATTGACTCCAGGAGGGGATCTGAGATGGGTTCTTATGCGTTAACACTTGAACGTCCAGTTGCTGTGGGCTTCTTTTACTCTAAGCAGATTACGAAGCAAACTGATAAACAGAATGACCATTATTCAGGAGACAGTCATGGAGAGCAAGCTTCATCTGTGAAAGAAAGCTATGGTCAGCTCTCTTAATGTCTATGCTTCTGAGGAAAACACTATCCTCACAGTTCTCACAATTATGTAAATCACAGCACAGAAATAAGCCTGTTCTTATATTATTACTTGTGTCATATTTACATTATTTTTTAATGTCAAACTGTTTTAAATGTTACAATGAAATAAAACATAGAGAGATGTAAATATCAATGACTTAATAATAAAGTAACCTATACAAAAATTAGTTAAAATTTTATGCTGTGTTGGGAACATAATATTTTTATTTCAAAGTACTTAGAACATATTTATCCCCCTAGATTAATTATGTATTTTCTTTAGATATAAAATATTTATTATTTTATTAAATAAGAAAATAACTATTTTTCTTATTTTGAAAATTTATAAGCTACTTCCTGAGAATCTAAAACCAAAATTTTGTCTTAACTGTACTATCAGTTAGTTTTTCTATTCAGCTATGTAGTTTAAGTCATCTTTGAGTTTACACATATAAAATTTCGCAAGATTCTAATATATATAATGGTATTGTCAGAAAAGGATACTAAATAAAGAATTAATAATAACAGTAACAGTAATCAGGGGGAACACTGATCACATTACATTTGAAATACTAAAGGATTGAAACAATGATGTTTTGTTTTAGATTGGATGATTGAAATAAAGTTTCCAGTCTTCTGTTTCATTTTCCTAAGTTAGATTTTTAAGACCTTTCTGCTATGTGGCAAGGATGTACAGAATAGATAAAATAACAGCTGAGGAAGCTGCTTGCTAAACCACTTATTACAGTTTTCATTTATAATCTAATTCAGGCAACTTTACATAGGCATATGTTCTGACCTAATCTAACATAGCTCTGTTCTCTGACCTCCAAAAAGAAATTCAAAACCTTAGTTCTACTTGAGACATAATACTCCATAACACTATCTCATAAGCTTGCTAATATTTGGATACTGATACAGGTGTAGGTATAGAGATAGATATAACCTCTTCAGCTCATGACACCGTGAGCACCAAGAGGATGACTGTGTTTGTGTTACTCATTTAATAACACACAGGAACAGCTCTAGTTATAGTCCATGGAAGCAGTTAGGTAAGGAGGGCTTTGTACTATGCTAAAGATCATAAATTATAATTATCCTGGTGGGTGGATTTTCTATATAAAATAATTAAAATGTCATTCAATAAGTACCATTTACACGTAAAATTTAAATTTTCTGCTAAGCTCCAGCCACATTTTCTGTTTTTTCCTGGGAATTAACTTCTCAGTTTGGGGAAATGTCATTTTGACAGGGGTTAATGCCAAAGATCATCTTTCTGCAGGGTCATTTTACCAGAGTGTTTGAAGACAGCTGAGGTGGGATTTGCTTTATATTAGGCTTAGTTTGGAAGAGAATACAAAGGCCCCAGGTGCATTGTGAAAACAGGGCATTTCAAAGGAATGCCTGGCCAGTGGCCACTTTGAACTGCTATGTGCGGATATTACAGAAGTATATTTCATTCCCTCTACCATGTAAGATATTAACTGCAAATGTTTGAGAAGCATCTTACAAAGTAGACTGTTCTATTTCTTGTTTCTTTTTTAGTTTTCAAAATACAGGGAAGTAACCACTCAGTTTTATTTTTATATAACAGTGTTTTTTAAATGTTGTTATGCTGTCCCCAAAATAATACAGTAGTCATCTCCATTAGAGGTCCCTCTGTTTATTTCAAACATCAAAAATATACATATATACTGAATTATGTTCAGTATATATGAAAACATATCCTATACTTGCATGAAAATACTATAAGAAAGTTTTAGAGTTTCCTTAGAATATTTACCAACCTAGAATTACAATGATGGAGGAGAATGTGCATATACACAATCTTCTTAAATTGAAAAGGTTAAAAAATCTGTGTGGCTGAAGAAGTCCAGACTCTCAGCACCCAGATGTGGACAAATTAATCATCAATGACTAATATATATTTTGTGTAGTTTGAATTTTATTAATTTGCATAATGAAGGAAACTATAGCCTGTTGTAATCAGGAAATCAATCATCTCATGTACAGTGTTCACTTCCCAGATTTGGAACTATAGTGCCTGGAAATGACAAAGTAGTTCCCAGAATTTCAGTGTTAATTATAGTGTAGTACATCATTGGAGCCCTCATTTAAGAAAAAAAAGTCTTTCAGATATTTGTATTACATTAAGGATTTTCCTACTGTTATATACAAAATATTTCTTTAATACTTCTTGTAGATTTGCTTTGAAAAAAAAATAACTAACCCTAATAAATATCTTTAAATTGTTTTGGATCCAGGATATTGTAGCAAAACTGTCCTGATTCCCTTTTCAAGGCCTGTAAAGCACCCATTTCCCCAGCTTACAGGAATAACGGGGCTGAGACCATTCCCGGCCTCATCTCTCAGCTAGAAACTGCCCTCAACCATGGGAAACTGCCCAGCTCAAGATGATGCCCTGCTAGAATGCAGCCGAGGCCAATTGCTGTCCAAGGAAGGGGAGGGGATACAAAAGTCTAACTCCCAAGCCGTAGTTTAGGACAACGTTGAAGGCCCATTCCAACTCATAGAATTAGCTGAAAACTCCACTGTCACCCTGTTGTTGGTCAACTTCTTTCTCTGCCTAATCATGAATTTCTCACTTCTTTACTGATGTGTATTCTAAAAGCACTCCAAAAGAAAGTTTCTGCCTGCACCTGCCATTTCATGGTCTATTCTAGGAAATCCATACAACACAGTCATGGCTGGACACAGTTAAGTGGGCATAGAAAGCTGACTGTAAAATGAAAATTTACAGTTGAATCTTGCTACCATATTAGATGTTTAAAAGAATATATGACAACTTTGTCTGCTGCTGACATGTCCTTTCAAAAAATCCTTTAACAAAACTGAAGGAAGAAGACAGCAGCATACTCAGAGACTCCAAGAAGGAGCTAGTGGTTACCAAAGGGGAGGGTTGTGGGAGGGTGGGTGGGGAGGGAGGGAGAAGGGGATTAAGGGGCAATATGGTTGGTGCACATGGTGTAGGGGGATCATGGGGAAGACAGTGTAACACAGAGAAGGCAAATAATGACTCTGTGGCATCTTACTACACTGATGGATGGTGACTACGATGGAATATGGGTGAGGACTCGATAATATGGGTGAATATAGTAACCATATTGTTTTTCATGTGAAACCTTCATAAGATTGCATATCAATGATACTATAATAAAAAAAAGAAATCCTTTAAGTTACCTTGTAGAACATCATTTTAAAATTAAGGTTTATGAATATTTTATCAGTTACTCAGTTTTCTCAGTAGCAGAATCTAAATGAAACTTTCATTTTACTTCTATATAAATTCTATCATGTTGTCAGATTCCATAATTTATATCTCCTTTCATTCTAAAATAAGAAATACCAACATAAAAATAAATCCTTTGAAAGGAGTCACCTTGTCCCATTTTAACCATTACTCATATGTAGAAAATGTTGCTATTTACAAAAACGATAAGAGTAACTGAACCTACCATTTGCTCACTGTATGATGTTTGCTGGAAGCTTTAGATAAACTCTCCAATTTTCACTTCAATTTTTTGCAAGGAAAGTTTCATTCTCAACAAATGATTTTCATTTATCTAATACAGCAAATTGCAGATTAAATTTTTAACAGATTTAAGAAAACTGATTTGTTGAGAGGTTAAGTAAATGATAAGTGACCTAAAGATAATAAATAACATAAAACAATGTCAATCTCAGATTAGAGGGATTCCAAAAACCAAGGGTTTCCCATGTGCTACATGGCTTTTTAGAGTGGAAAGAAACTAAATGTCTGGGACCCATTTATAGACTCAATTACATCAGAAAAAAAAAAACTTATATCCAATTTAAATTTAGAAGAAGGAGGAAGGAAAAGAAGAGAAGAAGAAAGACATTAAAGCTTAACACACTGTATTGTATAGTAGGACCTCAGTGGTCATCCTTCCCAAAGGTTAAAAAGGAGCGCTGGTCATGGAGACATACTCAAGGCCCTAAGGAAATCCACAGGGACATGAAATAGGATGGAATGCCAAGCAAGGGAACTTTTTTGTGATAGACACAAACTCTTGAAAAAATCTTTTCTTGAGGAATAATTTTTTTGTGGAGAAATTTTCTCATTTACACTCTATCTCCCACCCACCCCCCTTCCTTTTAGAATACAGGTGCTATAAAACAAAATAAAAATAATCACATTAGCTTGCTCTACCTTCATAGGTTTTGTTCTTATTATTTATTGCTGCATTATAAATTACCCTATTAAAGTGTGGCTTAAAAGAAAAATATTTATCCTGTTCATGAAAATGAATTTTGGGCAGTGTGAAGCCAAGGTGAAGGTTTGTCTATATGTTAACCAGGTCAGCTGGGAAGCTCACCTGGGGCTGGAATTTGGACTTCCAAGACAACTCGCGCACATGGTTGGTGAAGGCCGTCAATTGGTATCTGAGCTATGACTGTTATTCTGTAGTTCAGTTCCTCTCCAAATGGGAGTTTCTAACAGAACTTCTTGTGCTCCCCCAGGTACAGTGGCTGAGTCCAAAAAGCAAACGTTCCAAGAGACAGGAAATGAAATATGGTGGTCTTAAGAGACTGGCACAACACAATTCTACCCTATTCCATTGCTCAGAACAATTACAGCTACTTTCAATATTTAAGAGGGGTCATAGCCAACTTACTGATGTGAAGAGGGTCAAAAATTATGGCTATTATGAGTCCACTATAGTCTTAGAGTAAAATCTTTAGTAGGGGATGTATACATAGTAAGATGTCATGCAAACTTGGAGAGACAAATGCTTTCTCTATGTCTGTTTTTACTCTGTTTTAGACTCTCTCTCTTTCTCTCTCTCTCATGCTTAGGGGAAAGATTGAATCACCTATTTTTACAGTGCTTAAAAACTGGAATGAAAAAGTAATGTACCAATTTAGGAGCAAAAATATGTTGAGGTATATTCCCTCTATGCCCACTTTGTAATGAATTTTTATGATGAAAGGATGTTGAAATTTGTCAAATGATTTTTCTGCACCTATTGAGATGATCATATGACTTTAACCTTCATTTTATTAATGTGGTTTATCACATCAAATGATTTATGGATGTTGAGTCATCCTTGCATTCCTATAATAAATACCACTTGATCATGATGTATGTTCCTTTTAATGTATTGTTGAATTTCGCTTGCTAATATTTTGTTGAGGATATCTGCATCCATGTTCATCAGGGATAATATTGGCCTACAATTTTCTTTTTTTGTGGCATCTTTGGATTTGAAACTTGCCTTGTAAAATGTGTTTGGAAGAGGACCCACCTGCCTTCTATTTTTTGGAAGAGTTTGAGAAGGATTGGTATTAATTCTTTGAATGTTTGCAGATTTCACCAGTGAAGTGGTCTGGTTCAGGACTTATATTTCTTGGGAGGTTTTTGATCACTGATTCATTTTCCTTACTAGTAATCAGTCTATTTAGGTTTTCTGTTTCATCATGATTCAGTTTTGGTAAGTTTTATGTTCCTGTGATGTTACCATTTCTTCTAGGTTGTCCAATTTTTGGCTTATAGTTATTTATGGTAGTTTTGTACCATCCTTTGTATTTCTGTGTATAAGTTGCAGTATTTCTTTATTTCTGATTTTATTTGAGTCCTCTGTTTTTCCTTGGGGAATCTAGCTAAAGGTTTGCCAGTTTTGTTTATGTTTTCAAAGAACCAGCTCTTAGTTTCTTTCATCTTTTCTATTTTTTAGTCTGTTTTATTTACTTCCACTGTAATCTTATTTTCTTTCTTTTACTAACTTTGGTTTTGATTTGTTCTTCTTTTTCTATTTCTTAGAGGTGTAAATTTAGATTGTTTATTTGAGACTTCTCATGTTTGTTGAGGTAGGCACTATCAGTATGAACTTCCCTCTTAGAATGGCTTTTTCTCTATCTAGTAAATTTTAGCATGTTACATTTCCATTTTCACTTGTGTCAAGATGTTTTTTGATTTATATTTTGATTTCTTCTTTGACCTTTTTATTGTTTACTAGCATGTTGTTAAATCTCTGCATATTTTTGAATTTTCCAGTTTTTTTTCTAGTTGCATTGTGCTGGTTTTATACATTGTGCTTCAAAAAATTTTTTGGTATGATTTCAATCCTCTTAAATTTATTAAGACTTGTTTGGTGGCCTAACATGTGATCTATCCTGGAGAACATTCCTTGTGCACTTGAATGAGAATCCTAATGATTTCGGTTGGGACATTCAATGTATGTCTGTTACGTCCATCTGGTCTAACATGTTGTTTAAGGCCAATGTGTCCTCACTGATTTTCTATCTGGATGATCTCTCCATTGATGTAAGTGGATTATTAAATTCCCCTACATTTATCACATTACTTTTTCCCCTATTAGGGATGTTAATATTTGCTTTATATCTTTAGGTGCTCCTCTATTGGATTCATAAGTAATTGCAAATGTTATGGGTTGACCCTTTTATCATTATGTAACACCCTTCTTTGTCTCTTATTATGGTTTTTATCTTAAAGACTATTTTGTTTTATATAAGTATGGCCACTTGTATTTTCTTTTGGTTTCATTTTGCATGAATATCTTCTTCCATTCATTCACTTTCTGTCTGTGTGTGTCCTTGCATCTAAAGTGTGTCTCTTGTAGGCAGTGTGTAGACGAGTCTTGTGTGTTTATCTATGCCTTTCTTCAGTGGTATACTTAAATTCCTCTCTCTTTCTCTTTTGTGTATTTATTATTGTTTTTTTCTTGGTGTTATCATGATGCTTACATATAACAACTTAAATATCTATTTTAAATAGATAGCAACTGAAATTTGATCCCATTCTAAAGCTCATCATTTTTCTCTCTTCCTACATTTTATGTTTTTGATGTCATATTTCACACTGTTTTATCTTGTGTATCCCTTTACTAATTATTGTAAGCACAGCTATTTTTAACAATTTGTCTTGAACTTCATACTAGCTTTATGAGTGGTTTATCCCCTACCTTTACTGTATATTTTCCTTTCCAATGAGATTTACTCTTTCATTTTTATTCTTATTACTAATTAGTACCTTTTCTTTTCAACTGAAAGAAGTACCTTTAATATTTCTTGAAAGGCCAGTTTAGTGGTGGTGAACTCCTTTAGCTTTTACTTACCTGGAGAACTCTTCATTTCTCCTTCTATTCAGAATCATAACTTTGCCAACTAGAGTATTCTTAGTTAGAAGTTTCATTTTTTAAATTTCATCACTTTGAATATATCATTCCACTCCCTTCTAGCCTGTAAAGGGTGTGCTGAAAAATCTGCTGATACGACATGGAGATTACCTTTACCTTACTAGTCGTTTTTTCTCTTGCTCTTTTAATATTCTTTTCTTTTCTTTTTGACAATTTAATTATACTGCATCTTGATGAGGGTCTCTTTGGGTTCATATTATTTAGAACTCTCTGAGCTTCCTCAGTCTGAATGTCAGTTTACTCATGTTAGAGGAGTTTTCAGCCATTTCTTCCTCAAATAAAATTTATGCCACTTTCTCTCTCTCTTCTCCTTCTGGGAGCACTAATATGCCACTGTTAGTCCATAGATGTTGTCCCATAAGACCCTTAAGCTATCTTCATTTTTTTCATTCTTTTTTATTTTTGCTGTTCTTATTGAGTTCTACTGCCTTGCCTTTGAATTGACTGATCCTTTATTCTTCATCTAGTCTGCTATTGAAACTGTGGTTTTTTCAGTTCAATTATTGTATTCTTAAGTTCTGTCACTTCTGTTGAGTACTTTCCTGTATTTCCCATCTCTTTATTAAAGTTCTCACTGCATTCATACCTCTTCTCTACAATTTGGTAAGCATCTTATGACCATTGTTTTGAACTCTTCATCATGTAAATCACTTATCTCTGTTTCATTAAGGTTTTTTTTTTCTGAATGAACTTTCATTTGTAACATATTTCTCTGTTCCTTCATTTTGCTTTACTCCCTGAATTGGCTTCTATACAGTAGATGAAACAACCACTAATTCCAGTCTTGAAGGAGTGACCTCATTCATTCAGCCCTGCCCCAGTTTTTGCTCATCTCGCCAACCTCTGTGCATATCCAAGCAGCCTATTATATTTTAATAGCTTTCAGTGGTTGAGGATGTACCAAGATCTGCCAGTATGTCAGAAGGGGAAAATATTAGCACCCATATTCAAGCTGACTGCTAACAGACCCTCAGGGCAGCAGTTTTTAAATGTGTGCAAATATATGCAATCCTGAGGTCTGCAAGCATGATCCCCACTGGACACTGGAACCAGGTGACCTAGAGTTGTCCCTGAGCAGTAATCACAAAAATCAGGGCTCCATTCAAGAGTATAAACTTCTTTCAGGGAGATACTGGCAAGCTGGAGCATAGCAGAGAGAGAGTGCTAAGATGACATCACAGTCTGTGTTCTGTGAGAGCATCTCTGTAGGCCTAAATGTAGGCCTGCCCTTAGGCCAAAGCTCCAAAGTAGCCTCCTTCATTGAAAGACTGGAGAGTGTGCTTCAGTCTACTGTCTGTGTAGTGCTCTGGGGGTGATAGCCTGCCAAGAACCGTGTCTCTGATTGCCGCAGTCCTGTAGGATTCAGGAATGCAAGCCACCCTGAGGCCCACCAGAGCCCAGTGATCAAGGCTTATTGCCTAGGCATCAGCTGCAAAATCCAGGTACCAGATGCATGTAAAGCTCCTCTCAGGAGAGATGGTATTCTGGAGCATGGCAGAGAATGAGCACCAGAATAGTACCCACCCTCTGAGGTCTCTGGTAAGGATTATAGTCAGCCCTTAGATGCATGCTCAGCTAGAATCCTGTCCCTCTGGTCAGTCATGATAATTAGCTAATAGGCCTCCTTCACAGTTGACCAAGCTCTGTTCTGTTTAGCTGTGCCCTGGGGGTGGTAGCTGTTTAAGAACACTTTATACATCAGTTACTGTTCTGTGGAACCCACTGGAAACTATACCAAGTGATGTAGAGTTGTTCCGTAGTGCATTAATGGAACTTAGGGCACTAGATAGGGGTATAAGCAGCTTTCTGGGTGACACTAATTATTACAGTCCAATGTAATCATGAATGCAGGCCCCCCTGGCCTTCAGAGCCAGGTGATCAAGAGGCATTCCCTGGGTGGCAGTCACAAAAATCATGGCACCAAGTATGTATAAAGACTCCCGTCCAGAAGATACTGGTACTTTGGAACAAGGCAAAGGGAGAACACGAAGGTGGTGCCTGCCAATCTCGGTCCCTGGGAGTGTCCCAGTAAGGTCCTAAATGTATGTATTAAATTATATGTCTGCCTATCACACTAAGTTTTAGTGTAAACATATGAGCCTCTTTCACTTTAAATCTGGATACAATTAGTTACCTCTCTAAGCTAGGATGGGTGAGTTTGAGCACCTGAGCCCTTTAAGTGACATTTTTCAGATTCCTACCAGCTTGTGAGTCTCAACATGTCAGTCCTATTAGTTTTAAAAATTAGATGTTTGAAGGCTCAACTCTCAAATGTATGTCTTAAAAGTTGGGGTGCCTGTTTGAATTCTTTTTTTTCTCAAGGAGAAGCTCTGGCTTTTGAGTTCCCTCCCAGTTGCAGGTTGCTGCACCAGAGGTGAGGTTTATGGTGAGATTGTGTCGCAGCCTCTCCTATCTGCTTTGATGTGTCTTTCTCCTTATTTTCCAGATGTGCATTTTTCATTAAACCAGCCTTTGGGACTTTCAGAGGAAATTGTTCCATATGTAGCTGTAGACCCAGTGTGTCCATAGGGGGAGGTGATTCAGGATATTCCTATATCATGATGTGAAGATTAAAATTTAATACCTTCATGGAGCATGTATTTCCTTATTTGCCATAGTCCTTCCACTTGCAAATGCTATGCACTTGGTCTAATCAATCATTTGCCTGACTGATCCCTGAATGCACCTAAATTCATTACGTTGTAATGGTCAAATTCTATCTAGTCCTAAAAGGAAACTGGTATGTCCTCTGTGCATACAGCCTTTGAGAACTTTGGTCTTCCTTGGTTCAAGGATCCAGAGATACTGTTCTGGCAATCTCCTTCCCTAAAAATAGTCAGTAATTGTAATGACAAAGCTACTCAGGGTTCTCATCTGTTAAGAGATTTCTCTAACTAATTGTGTAATCCAAAAAAATAAATAGCAAATAGTGAAAATAGTTTTAAGCCAGGACTCCCCACTTTTGGCCTCAGTGTACAGACATTTTCTAAATGAATCTGGATACCCACAAGTAATTTTTCTAATAAAGTCAGAGATATTTCAGGATAAAAGAAGGCTTCAAATTATCTTATCAATCCAGAAATATCAACTTGTCTAATCATGTATTTATGGTAAAAGCAGGACTGAAAATTAGGAACTTATTAGCCTTATGGGTTAATCAGAATATAATTTAATATTTCATCATAGCAACATTGAAACACCAAAAAAATTTAGGCTATATTTCTAGATTTTAACACATAGTTTGTGCAATCAGTTCCTTTTTATGTAGAGATATATTTTAGAACTGGTATAACTTCATTTGTTATAATATTTATTACCCCTTTTTATAGTTTGTTACTCCAAAGAAAGAAAATAAATTTGTTTGAGAAAATCAGCATTTCCCAGAACTGAAGTAAATCTGAAATGTGAGCATGCATGTGTATTCTCTCCATTTTAGTATTCTCACATTTCCATGAAATCTGAAAAGCAGCTTTATGGAATTAATCTATTCTCTAATAACTTCTGTTGAGAACAGAGATAAGCAAATTATATCTCCTTTTTATGAGCAGCAATAAGATGTCATGTACAGACTTTAAAATCAGAGTTGAATTAAAACCGCTGTGACTCTTTCTACTTTATTTCTGTGCTTCTCAGTTTCTACCTAACATGGTTGGTTGGGGATTAGAGGCAACATATCCAACTCACCCAGAACATCTGTAGTCCTTAAATATATATTAGCTTTTTATCTTTGGCTCTCAGAAACTTTTTTGCCTCAACAGATTGTGTAACTATTTTAAGATGTTAATACAGAAATAAATACCAACATCAAGCCATATTAATAAATAGAAATACAGGTAACTGAACACCCACATTCTTTAGGAAAAGCCACTTTCATGCAGAAACAGCATTTGTTGCTTAGATGATGTCTTGTGAGAAACAAATAACAGTAACTCTTAAAATGTAATAGCTTTGGAAATCCCTAGAATTTGTGTCAGTCAATGAGGAGGTCTTTCTTTGAGGTACAAGTTCTAACTGATATTAATGCCTGGGCTAATACATCAACAGCATGAAGCTGATTAATCCTTCAGTGCTTTCCAGCTATGTAACACTGAAGTTAAGTCTAACAATTATCCCTCCCAATTGAAAATACCATGAAAAATCAAGTTTCTGATTGTGATTCTGGACTCTTTTATTTTTAACAAGGAAAAACAGTCATTTTAGATATGCATCTAATTTTAAGGACATCTTTAAATCTTTTGAGTTGATGAGAGCTAGATCTGTGAAGTTACAGTCAACTATTTTTGAAAATTGCAGAGACAAATCTTAAAATGAATAATCTTTAAGTAAAAATAACAATGCAACAACTAAAATCCCCCATAAGTCTAATAGCCTCAAGGTGACCAACGATGGTTCTTGGAGATCCTAAAACATTACTTTAGTAAAGTAGGAAAGATATTTGGCTCTTTAGTAAATAGGTTAAGATATAAATTCAACTTATTAAATGGAAAGGTAGAGAATATGTATAAAAGTAACAAACTTTATGAATATTAATTTAAAAATTCACTTTTTCTTCACCATTCTTTTTAAATACAAGTAGTGATTAATCCAGTGTTTCAACTCTCCAAGTACTTGTGTTAACAGTTCCTCATACTTAGCTGTTTCCTGTGAAATCCATGAGTTTTGGAGTGGAATTAAAGATAGTTGAAACATAATATTTTTACTTTTAAATGTAGAAAGGACACATGTCAAAGATATTTTCCTAACTGCTGAATTGTAACCCTGTACTCGAAGATGCCTTCCAACATGTGTGTGTATATATATATATTATATATATGTATATGTATATATAATTGTCAAGACTGATTTTACCCAACTTAATACTTTTCCAAATGTTCTCTATAATTATTATACTAGCTTATGAGCTCCTTGAAGACATGGACTGTATGACTGTATTTCAACTTTCCATGCCAAGTATATATTCTATATGCTCTCATTTATTCAAACACTAAATACCACTGTTAAATACCAGCCTCCTAAAGGCAAAGGTAACCAAGACTCTGAAGCCAAACTCTCTTAGCTTGTAGCCAATATCTATTGCCTACTAGATATGTCTTAGTTTACTACCTACGAAATGGGAATATTAGCACCTATTTCCTAGGGCTCTGTGAAAATTTAAACTGTCAATACATGTAAAAATATGAGACACCAATACTATTAAATGAAAGTTGGGCAGGGAAGGAGAGGTTTAGAGAATGGACTTAGAAACACTGTTCCTGAGTTTAATCCTAGCTACACCATGTACTTTCTATGTAACTTTGTACTACTTCATCTCTCTATGACTCAGTAGTCAACATCTGTCAAGTGGGAATAATAATAATAATATTTCTACTGCTGAGAAAATATGTGACACACACCACTTAAAGGATTAGCTTTTTATATCAAGGGGTACTCCAATCAAATGTTGTTTTTACAAGTGATATCTTTCCCTTCATATTCCTATATAATATGCTATCCTAGTGTACTGGACTGGAGTTTATATGAGTTTTGAAGACCTCCCCTACTGAAATTAGAGAAGGCTTATTTTTCCTCTGTAACCTTTTCCTGCCAGGCTTTAAGAGTAGGGGCACTTCTCCCACAGCAGGAATAGAATTTACTACAAATCACTCCAAAACTTAGGGTCACATATCTTAAAGGAAGGCCTCATTTGAATTGTGAGTTCAACAGAGAGAGAGTAAGAGGGAGAGAGAGAGAGAAAGGGGTGTTATAAAAAAATGTTTAGAAACATTTAGTATTTACAGTGATTTACTTTCCTATGTAAGCAATCTACCCATAATGACTCATGATCACTTTATTAAAAAAGGTTGCAAATGTGTTTTAGATACCAGACTCCTATTTCATGAAAACAGTAGAAAAGAACCTGTAATATTACACAAATACACTGTTCCTACGGAGCCATGGATGACAAGCCTCCAAATCAGCAATTTATTTCCTTCAATGTGTAGTAAGACAAAACCTCAGGATAGCCAAGATAGACCCAGAAAAGATGCATGCCTTGGGAAGGAAGTGTCACAACTAGTTTTTGGATCCAATCTAAAGGGTCTCTAGCCCATTCTCATGCAGTTTGACATCTAGATACCTGGGCCAAAGGCCTTCCTTTTCTTTCTGCTTTGTCTTCAGTACTATATAAATTTTGAATTTTTCTCCAAGTATTAATTCCTGATTTGACCCCATTAATATACTCACTGGCTTGGTTTTCCAGAAATTCTTTTCCATTTTCTGACCATGATTTTGACAGAACTATACTCTAATATTGACTTTGGCAGCTTGTCCTAGTGCCTTTTTAAATTTACAACTATCTTCTTTTATGAATCTTCAGTGAGAGATATTTAAATGGGTTTAAATGACACCCTTATTCTAGGTGAATACAAACAAGTTGATCTAATGATCAGTGAATGAATTCCTTACCCACAGCATTCGTGAGCACACGGGAAAACACTCACTTGTCAGTTGTGCAGTGGTTCTGCAATATTAAGAATTATACAGAGCAAAGCAATTTGTGATGCCTGTGTTGAGAGGGCAATGCCATGAATTAAAATGTTTTATTTAGTACATCAGGCATTTCTGCCCCAACTACTCTCTGGAAAATCACCTGAAAGTTGAAATTCTGTATCATCCCTAACCAGTATGTTTCTCTTAGTTCTCTTAGCCCTACCACGTGTCTGGGTCTCTACACATTCATGAGCGCTATTCCATCCTCAGGTCCCATTTCATCCTAAGGCAGTACAACTAGTCACTAGTACTGACTTAAAGTGTAATGATTTCCTTTGTAAGTTGCATTAAAATGTCCAGGAACAAAATCAGTCATGTCACAATGGCCACATCAAACTGCTAAATAGCTATTATAAATCACCTACCCAATTCTACAGTAAGACCGTATCACTGTTTATTATTAACAAGGTAACTGACCCCTTTTTAAACAAAGGAAATACCTGCCCAATTTTCTTTTCATTTCATTTTATTTGTTTTAAAAAGTTTATATTCTCATTTCCAGTCATTGTGACAATTGATCTCAGATTTTGAAACTCTAGATTCATAGCAATTTATATCATGGAAAATTAAATTAAAAAGTCAAGTGAGTACTTTTAATCATTTAGACAAAATTTCCTATCTAAATTACAAGGATAATAGAGTAAAATGATCTTTTAAATAGAGTTACCTTTGAAGAAAAACCTGAACTCTTCAGAACTGAGTTGAGCTCACACAATTATTTCCGATAATGCACAAAACTCTTTGTTAGGGAATATCCTGCCTTTATGTGGCAGGTGACAGCATAACTAATGATCTTTTCCAAAGTGAGTCATTGCCTGATTGTATTGCTGTCTGCCACCCGCCTCCAGCTGCTTTCTCAGAGCCCTTTTCATGCTTATAATTGTTTTGTTGTTGTTTTTTCTTGTCTCCTCAAGTTTTAGACCTATGAACAAGTTTGCCTTTTCTGGACTTCCCTATTTACCTCTGGGACAGAGTCCAAAGAGTAATGAAATACTGCATAAAATATTAGCAATACTTTTTATTCGTCACCTTTAAGACAGATAGTGGTAGAAAATGTCTAATTGACAACTGACAAAGCTTTTCCTG
The DNA here is from genome assembly GCA_032199065.1 of Smutsia gigantea. Lineage (NCBI taxonomy): Eukaryota > Metazoa > Chordata > Mammalia > Pholidota > Manidae > Smutsia > Smutsia gigantea. The sequence continues at coordinate 140,139 of JAVSCE010018541.1, read as the reverse complement.
TCTTCAGTCCCATGGCACAATTCTAACAGTTGCAGTTTTCCCAGATGTATACGGATGCTGACTGTGCTAGTTGACATGCTGTTCTTAGCAAAATGCAATGTGTTCAATCAAGCTGGTAGAGCCAGAGTCCATAAATTTATCATGCAAATGTTAGTGGCGAGAAAGTCTTCTCAAATGCTGATGATGCACAGGAAGCTGGGCTTGGCTCCTGTGAACATTACAGTTCATTCAGTGGTTTTGTTGACTGTGGTCAAGTTTCTCACAACCACTCAAAACATTGGAAAATTTGTTTAAAAAGTGTAAATGTAGTAAAAGACTATTTATGAAATGAGAACACCAACAGATGTTTTTAAGATGTATTACATATACTACTACATTGTTAGAAAATGCACTAGAATAATATTTAGTGCCTTCGTTGTAGCAGAGAAAGATGTGAAATACATGTAACAATGTTAGAACTCCACAAAACTATAATAGGAGAAAACCTCAAATTTAATAGTAAAGTTTATCTACCTTTAAAAAGATGACTATTATTTTCCAAAATAAAGATATTTAATAATTTTTACTTGCCAAAATTCACATTGGCAAATATCAAACTTGTAGACTATAGTCTCTCAAAATTTGTATCTACACTGACCTAAAGAATCTAAGAATGGTGACTACCAGAATCCTCCATTTACCTTAAACCAAATAAAAATATAGAGTACTGAATGTATAATAGTGATATTTCCTAAATTCCCTTAGATACATTAGGATTATTTTTAAATTGGTGAAAATTGGGGAAATGATTGATTTTAAAAGCTTTCGTTAACATTGATATCTTGCATTTGTCATGTGTAGATAAAAACTAATGTTTTTTTGAGATCTTACTATGTGTCAGGTGTTACAGCATTTCAAGTGTTTTCTTTTAAGTCTTTGCCAGAGCCCTCTGATATAAATAATTTTATTCTGAATTTTTCTCAATTGTGTTTCTTACTCTCCTCTGCCATTGCCATTGCTTTTGGGATTATCCATACATTTTCTTTTTCTTAACCATAACACATAATCCCATTCCTATTATTTGCCTTAGAGAAATGAAAACTATATTCATAAAAAAACTTGTCCTTGAATCTTTATATTGACTTGTCACAGTCACCAAACACTGGAAAGAAACCAGATGTCCTTCAATAAATGACAGATAAACAATCTCTAGTATGTCCATATGATGGAATATTAGCAAAAATAAAAAACAAACCCACAAAAAACTATTGTTACATGTAACAAATTGAATTCACCTTCAAGGCATTATACTGAGTGACAGAAGCCTGTCTTCAAAGGTTACATATTTTATGACATTTATGTATTTACATGACATTCTGTAAATGACACAACTACCAGTCTTTGCCTAGGTTTAAGAAAAGGGGAGAAGTGATTTTTAAAGGGAAGCATGAGGGAGGTTTTCTGGGATAGTGGAACTGTTTTGTAGTCTTATTGTGCTAGTTGGCTACTCTATGTATGTGTTGCAATTCATAGTAATGTGTAGCAAATATAAATTTTAAAATATGACATTTAAAAATACTTGACACAACAAATGTAAGATTTCACAGAGGCTGGGGATTTTTTTTCCTGGAAATGCACATTTTGTGAAAATTATAGTAATCTTCAAATATTTGAAAGACTTCCTATGGCTTACACAAAGTTATCAAAATTAAGAACCTTGAACTTATTTAAAACTATTGCTTTTTTTTATATCACTTATCTCATCTTGGTATTACACACTTTTATTTATAATTATCCCATTCTTTTCATCTTGTTCAGCATACTAATTTTGATCATTTAAAAACCAACTGTCAAGTCCAACTACTACAATTAATATTTTGCTAATTTTAGATTATTAAAAATCTCCTTAGTATTGTCGGCTATTTAGGGGGATCACAGAGTGCAGGAAGGGAAGTGGCTGGGTTCTTTTTCTTTTCTCTAGAGTTATAAGTCTCTTCCTATCTGAGATTATTTAAGTGAGCAAGAGCTGCCAAGAAATTTCAGTTTTCAAATTGGAGATACTTAATTTTTGAGCACATGGTTCAACAACATTAACATTTTAAATTTGGCATAAGCCTCAGTCTCTGGGAAAAAAAAACAGCTGCTTTGCTAAGCATTGGAGGAAGAAATAATCATTAAAAAGTTAAAAATAAGTGGAAAATGCTATTCTGCCTGATCCTTAGAAAGTTTTGTGAAATGTTAGTAGTTGTGGAAAACCCTACCCCTCCTCATTAAATAATATAGTGAATGATGCATGAATAGGGAAAAACATATATATTCTGTTGGGCATTGTATTAAAACAGGAAATTATAATGTAAGTGCAATAATTCTTTGGAATTATTTAGGAATTATCTCTGTACTGCAATTTGTATATGGCAGCTTGCTCTTGGGGGGTATAAAAGGAGACTGTTTGATGTGCTTCTCCTGTACACTGCTCCAGTACCATCACATTTAACAATTTCCATCTTAGGACATCTCCTTTGAAACATTTACCAAATAAAATATATTTTATTGTAGCAAATAAGGAAAAAAAAGAGTTATTTTTCAGTAAAATAAGAATGGCCTAATATATTGAGATGAAGATATTTAAATATTGAGATGCAGGAATTTTACCTTCCTATTTTCCTTTTCCTGTCTTTCTATTTCTTTCCCTTTTCCTCTTCCATCATTCCTCCCTACCAACTTTTCATTTCTTCTTTTTCCTTCCTTTCTTCTTTAATACAGAATGACATAGAACCTCACTCCTACAATAATCATACAAACAGAAAAAAGTGAGAAAGAAATAAAAGGTTAAAATGAGTAGAGGCATGTCTGTGTAATAAATAACAGGATGGTACACACATTTTTCTTGTGCTCTTAAATGTGACAACCTCAAGCAAGTCTCAATAGCGTTAACACTTTGGGCATAATTTTCCATATGTATTATCTATCTATCTATCTATGAATTTCTCTGTAATTTGCTTTCTTGAATTTTAACTATGGTAAATCCTATGTTAGATGAAAATAAATATAGATTTTCATCACTGAGTCAGTTCATTTTTTATTTTGGCTGTAGCATTTTAGCCCATAGCCAGCTTTGTTTCATTTACATTCTTTTGAAAATTTCAAGTATTTTATTCAGATTCCTTACTTAAAATTCAGGGAAAAGAATATCAATTTCTTCTCAGAAATCAGTGCAAATCCACCCACTCTCAGAAAACGTATGTGGCCTGTGAATGCATCATCCAGAATTTAATCACCAGCAAATTTTTTAAAATAGCATATTTGCTATAGAAGAGTAACTTCTGGTACATTTTTATCTGCAATACCTACCTAATCAAAATATATGTTGCTGCCTTTAGAATTTTTTTCCTTACTCTTTTGCTTTAGTACATTCTGGCAAATGAAAAAAATTTTGTTTACATAATAGATGAATAGTCAATCTCCAGTTTTATGCAATTAAACATTTGTCATAGTCTTAGATAATCATATTTTTATGGAAAATAAATTATATTTTATATTCATATCAAGAGTATTCTAAAGCTAAAATATTACATATTTTATAAATTTATATATAATTTATATTATAAGCACATATCTGTGTGTATTATATATTTGTATATGTACACATGTACATATTTTGGCAAAATATAAATATCTCACTATAAAGATTCCAATCAGAAAGATAATCTTAAAAATCTTTTTGGATGGAGACTGTGTTACAATAAAAAATTACAGTATTGTCTTTTATTATTAATATCCACCTTTTCTTTAGGAATAAAAAAATTTCATTGTATGTATTCTTTCTTTTTCACTATGTTATGTTTGGAAAAATGAGCCAACTAAAGAGTTACTCTTCCTTTTATTCTCCTTTGTATGTAATGGAAGCAGTAATTCAGTAATGCTGTCCTGGAAAACTAATAGAATCTCACCCCTTTGTTTCCTCTGATCTATGTCTTTTTAGAATTACTTTAAGAAAGACAAGAACATAAAAAGGATTTCCAAAAGCGTCAAGTTTCCAGCATTTTTATTGAAAGGCAGTTAATCATCCTTATCTTCACTGAGTATAAGTTTAATACATCACTCTGGGTGCTTTCTATATCTAATACTTTGCATGGAAAATGTCTCTCATTTCTTAATGACCATCTGATCCCTCTTTCTTCATCACCCCATAATATTAGTGAGAACGTTGACCCATTCTGCTTTGCTTTATTCACTGAGAAAAAAAATAGAATATTAGTGCAAGTTTTCTGGCCAGAATTTTGAATTTCAGTGTCATCTGTATTGACAACATGCTCCAATTAAGAAAACTCTTTCATAATTTATTTTCTTAAACTTGTAGGAAAAGTTCTTCAATTTTTTGTTTCATTTGTTTTATTTTATCCAGTAGATAAAAATTCACCACAAACAATAGTGTTTCCATGGATTCCATTGTATTATGCTATAACTATAATTAATAAGGGCATAGAAATTTGGTTAAATTCACAAGGTAACCTAATAAGATGAATCAGGTCAAACACAATTTATTTCGTCATTAGTTTTCAGAAGGATTTTCAGCTTCATCAGCTCAGGGCCCACAGGATGATCTAACAAGAGCAGCTCTCAAGAAAGACCCAGTTATTTCAAAAGGATCTCATGGAGACATAGGAACCACTTAATAAGGTAGAACTTTTGAATTTGCTATGGTGAGAAATAATAATAATAATGACTATTATGTACACACACATATGTATAAACTGTCTATGGCATATATAAACTAGACTGTATTATTTATATATATAGATAATATATAGAGATCTATATAAAGTATGTAGATATCTATAAACAGAGATGATAGATATCTATATATGCTATAGATAGATCTATAGATAGTTATATATGTAGTATATGACTCTGTGCATATGAACGTATGAGACTCCTCAAACTATTTCTTTGAAATGCTTTATATACCCTCTATGAGACAAGGATTGTCATTCTTATTTTACAGTAGCACCTAAAGTGGCTTTAATTTGTCAAAACACAAATTTTCACTTCAATAGCTGATGATATTTCCAACATTTTAAGGTCATCTTTGGAGTTATGGAACTGTCACTAGTATAGATGCCACAAAATTCTGAGTTTGGACTTTGCTCTTAAATATAAGAAAGTATTACATAATGACACATTATATTAATTTCAGATATGTTCATTTTGATAAGCATTATTTTGTATCATGTGCTATACCATACAATGAATAAAATACATTGGTTTACTCACATCGCTAATCATCAGAGAAATGCAGATTAAAACCACAATGAGATATCACCTCACACCAGTGAGGATGGCCAACATCCAAAACACAAACAACAACAAATGTTGGCGAGGATGTGGAGAAAAGGGAAGCCTCCTACACTGCTGGTGGGACTGCAAATTAGTTCAACCATTGTGGAAAGCAGTATAGAGGTTCCTCAAAAAAGTCAAAATAGAAATACCATTTGACCCAGGAATTCCACTCCTAGGAATTTACCCTAAGAATGCAGCAGCCCAATTTGAAAAGGACAGATGCACCCCTATGTTTATTGCAGCACTATTTACAATAGCCAAGAAATGGAAGCAACCTAAGTGTCCATCAGTAGATGAATGGATAAAGAAGATGTGGTACATATACACAATGGAATATTATTCAGCCATAAGAAGAAAACAAATCCTACCATTTGCAACAACATGGATGGAGCTAGAGGGTATTATGCTCAGTGAAATAAGCCAAGCCGAAAAAGACAAGTATCAAATGATTTCACTCATATGTGGAGTATAAGAACAAAGAAAAAAATCTGAAGGAACAAAACAGCAGCAGACTCACAGAACCCAAGAACGGACTAATAGTTACCAAAGGGAAAGGGACTGGGGAAAATGGGCGGGAAGGGAGGGATAAGACGGAAAAAGGGGCATTACGATTAGCCGATGTAATGTTGGGGGGGGCATGGGGAGGGCAGTACAACTCAGAGAAGACAAGTAGTGATTCTATAGCATCTCACTACGCTGATGGACAGTGACTGTAATGGGGTTGTTGGGGGGGACCTGATGAAGGGGTAGTTTAATAATCATAATATTGCACATGTAATTGTAAATTAATGATAATAAAATAAATTATATTAAAAAAATAAAATAAAATACATTGGTTTACTGAATTTATTTAATAAAATACTCTATGATTTTGGCTATCATCTAATATTATGTAATTAAATCTAACCAGCACAGCTCATTATCTTTCTCCTTATGTGATTCTACAATATAAATTTGGGTTACCTAATCCAAGCCCTTTGACTATGTGCAAATCTTTGACCATGTGGAATTTTCAAAAATATTTTTTTAGCATATAATTAATAGGTACAAAAGTCATTAGTTTAATAGCAATATGTCCATCTTATTATGAAAGTTTTCCACTTAAATAATATCTGAAAAGCTATAGGAATATAATCTTTGCTACAATATTAGCATGAATAAATAATATCATAAACAATATTATCACTTCAGATTTAATATTTGATCCTGCATGTAAAATAAATGGCTTTCATTGTATGAAACAATTATTTTATCTTCACAGATATTTATGTGTGAAATTAAATATTTCATACATTCATTAATTTTATAATTTTAGAAATCAGCCACTCTGAGGTGCACTAATCAACTTTTCCATTTGTGTAAAGCTAATTCTTTAATGGGCAGTAATAATTATTTCTGCCTAATGAGACATCACGCATGCCCTGCATACTGAATACTTAAAATAGTCATTTTATTTTCATCATCATCAACAATATTGGACTGAGTCTTTCAGCAAAGAATCTTTGATCCTTTGAATTAGATATCTAAATCCATCTCTTCGTTTTAACTATGTTATTAAATGTTAACAAAATTTTGCCCTTTGAGGAGCCAGCTATCTCTTCATGAATTCATGTTTTTCTGAAAGTGCCCTTGTTTTGTTAATTCTCACTAAAAGCCTGCCAGAATCACAGAAACAGGACCAACTTCTTGAGATGGGAGTGTGAATGGCACTTGCTCTTATTGACATTTTGTATATGACACAGTAAAGCAGAAATAAATCACTCTAAATAGTAAGCACAGTGCATATAATTGTTTGGACACTGTTAAATTTAGAATGTTAGTGAGAAGTGAAGCCACCATGATTTTACATGGGAAATCTGTGAGAACAGAAACTGAAAAATCAAACTATTTTCTTAAAACTTGTAGCATATTACCATACTCAGTTATTTTATAGCAAATACATAATGTGAAAGCAACTTATTCTCAATAAGGCAAAGATTATTTATTTTCTAAGAAAACATTATTTGTAAGGAGCCAAATAAAATACATTGTAAAATGTAATCAAATGAACATACAGTATATAAACAGTACTTATCTTTCAATTAAACAAGTTTTCAATCACATATTAAGAGATCCAAATGTATTATGTAATCACTGAACTTTTGATATAAATATTTGACTCCCATTTGACTCTAATTGCATCCGTATCACTTTCTCTCAGATGAAATATGAAGAAACAAAGTGAAGTTAGTCATTTATTTTTCAAGAACATTCAAGTCCTTAAAGCAGAACAGTAGAAATGCATTTCTAGGACATGTGACATTTGAATGAACATTTTGGGTTTGAGAGTGATTGGCAACTAAAAAGGAGATGGCCAGTACAAGACAAACCAGGAGTTTTAGCAACTAAAAATTTATAACCTTAAGTTGTCTCCATATGGATATTATTGTTAAATAAATTCTATTTTCTACGACCCAAGCTTTTGACCTGATAAGTACATGAATTTAGTGTACTGTGGTCAGTCATTATGATTGTTATCAATGATTTTGTCATTCATGGAAAACTCTCTGTTAAAAATAACCACAGATTAAAAACAAAGACAATAAAACAACTATCAGCTTGGGAAAAACTTATCCCATTGTAGCTAATATAGTAAATCTGCATCACATGGGCTTGACTATGTCTTATGATGAATATTTTCTTCTCATAGTTTGTATGAAGTTTCAGATCTGACAAAAATTTTTGAAACGACTTTATTCTGTAACATTGAAAAATGGATAATTCCTCCATTTGCCCTATGAAAGTTTAAAGTTTTGAGAAGAATAAAAGCCCTTTTCTGCATTTCAAATAATTCTTTTTGGGCCAGGAACTATTTAGTTCACCATCAATTATCCTTGTCATATGTATCTACATCTTTCCACAGGTATCTATTTGATTATGAAAAAAAGGATTGCTAACTGAATGTTCCACAAGAAATATTTTTACTCATTTCCCCTAACTCCTCTAAAAACACCTCACTACACTCTTTCTCAGTAGGATATTAGATGTCCCACAAGCCATATTCATTAATAGATTAATGCTGATGAAGACCTTTTCCAGAAAAACTCTATTATTTCAAGCTCCTAACTCCATGTCTCCCATCATCCAATTTAGCATGTAGGAAGTGAGAAAAGGAAGGTTGGAATATAGCTTTAACTTTTACATATATTTTAGCTAATGGATTAATTTCTATAGTTCTTAGCATATTTAATTACTTGAAAGAGATGTCACCCAACATAGCTTCTGGCTTTTCTACGTTAGCATTCTCAACTTTAGTTCCATTAATACTTCTCTTTTCTCCATACAGGAACACTTCCCAACTAACCACTTATCACAATTTTAAATGTGTGTCAATACATAATTAGCCTTTTGAAAAATATCTTTAAAAGAACTTAGAATACATTTGCAACTAAATGATGATCAAGGAGAAAAAAGTTATTTCTATTACAACCTAAACCAGTCTGAAAGTGATATAAGATAAAATCAGAAACTAGTCCTTAAAATTGCCTATTTCAGATAAAATTAATTTGGGAATATGTAAATTTATTTAAAATTTGAATTTTCTTCTGCCAAAATATGTTTGTTTATATTGCATTGTTTCTTTATGGAATGTGCAGAGATGCACACAATTGTAACAAGTCCCCTCAATATATATTTTTATTCCCCAGTTCTACAGGAGTCATCAAACTACAGCCAGCAAGCCAACACTTTGTCTGTGCAAATAAAGTTCCGCTGAAACAAAGCCGTTCCCATTCATCTGCCTCTTGTCTGTGGCTGCTTTCTTCACACAACAAAAGTGTAGTTGCAGTGGATACCATATGGCCTGTAAAACTTGAAATATTTATTATCTGGCCCTTTAAAAAAGTTTGTCAATGCTAACATCATACAATTTTTTCTCGATGGCAGTTTCTGAAATAATTTATGCCATAAAACATGTTGATTTTCTACTCTACATACTGTATTAGGAGTAATTTCTGCCAGTAGAGCTGTGGCCGCAGCGCATGAAGTTTCCGTTAGGCCAGTGCCCCTTCTTCAAGAATGCTCGAGAATCCACCCACTGATGACCCCCCTTCTGAGAGTCTTCCTCACACTTCCCATTAAGTGTGCAAAGTGATGCTAACTGTCCATAGCCAGCTGGATAGAATCATTTCATCAAGTATTTCAATCTGATTTTCTTCCCTGGGTAATGTAAAATCAGTTAATTATCTATGAGTGTTTGGCCTGTAAAGTGATATGCTCTTTAACACTGAGGCTGTCATGTCAAGGATGTATTTTTGAACTATAAATGATATTGGACAAATGACAGAAAAAAGGCAAAGTGAAAAGTGGGAAAATCAATCCAGTAACATGCATCATTATAAATAGTTGTGTATGTGGAAATATCATTGCTGTCTTATATCAAAAGCATGCAGTTACTTACAACTGAATTGACATTAAAAAATAAATTAACCATAAAATATATGTACAGCAATATATAACTTTTTTATTTTTATGTTATTATTTCTTCTTTTTTTATTTTGGTATTATTAATATACAATTACATGAGCAACATTGTGGTTACTAGATTCCCCCCATTATCAAGTCCCCTCTACATACCCCATTTCAGTCACTGTCCATCAGCATAGTAAGACGCTATAGAGTCCCTACTTGTCTTCTCTGTGCTATACTGCCTTCCCCGTGCCCCACCCCTACATTTTGTCCACTTATCATAATACCCCTTAATCCCCTATCCCTCCTTTCCCACCCACCCACCCGAATCCCTTTCCCTTTGGTAACCGCTAGTCCATTCTTGGGTTCTGTGAGCCTGCTGCTGTTTTGTTCCTTCAGTTTTTGCTTTGTTGTTGTACTCCACAGATGAGTGAAATCATTTGGTACTTGTCTTTCTCTGCCTGGCTTATTTCACTGTGCATAGTACCCTCTAGCTCCATCTATGTTGTAACACAACTGTCTTGGTGACAAAAATAGATGAGAAAGATAAAATAAAAACGAATTTGGGGGGTTCATAATTAATTATATAATTAAATGTAGAAGGACATTTTCTAGTGAGATAAAGAAGAAATTCCTTGTATGAGTTCTATCTCAGTTATATGTAGATACGAAGTAAAATAGGGCAGTGCCACTAATAGGGAGAAACTGATATAAAGTAAAATGTAGCATGGTATATGATCCAGGAAGTAGATGCAAAACTTTATTAGTAAGTAGAAAGGGGAATATCTCTCTCTTAAGGAATTTGAGACTATTTCACAGACACCTTGCTTTTGAACTGGGTCTTAAATAATGAATAGGAGCTTTCCAGAGAAAAAGGTAGAATTCTAGAGGAAAGAAAGCTTGTGTATAGGTGTGGAGCAAAAAAAAAATATATAGTGTATTGCAATTTTTATGAATGTGTTTGGAGAATCTAAAGGATTTGGTGAGCATAATGGAATAAAAAATGGGAATGATGGAAGATGAAGCTTGAATGGTTTGGCTATGAAAACCTAGAACAGACAAGGAGGTGCACCGTCATTCTATAGGAACCTGGTGCTAATGCAAGTCCTCAGCTGGGAAAGTGTACTTTTTCTTTAAAGAATAATGCTCCTGAAAACCTTGGAGTTGGGGAAGTTTAGGAGGAAAGAGGAAATGAAGCCGGAACATTAATCAGGAAGATGTAGCAAGACTCAGGAAGAAAGTGCCTGTGGTCTGACGAGGCCACAGTACAGGAGGTCCATTTGGGAGGCAGAACTGGTGACAGGTAATTGCCAGTCCTAGTGTGGAAGTCAAAGTTAGCGCATTCGAACTGAGTTCTTACCTCATATTTCTATGACCTAATTAAAAACAATGACAACAACAAAAACTTTTCTTCAAGATGATAAAGAAACAATCTCCATAAGCGTTTCTCATTACCTAACATAACATTACAAATCATAGCTATATTTGTGTTTTTTATTGTTCAAATCTCTCCTATTGTTGAAAGAAGATATTAATAAGCATCTTTAGGGTGAATGAGTGCATAGATAAATAAATGACAGGATTTTTCATGTATTTACATGAGGGAAATAAATGCCTATTATGTTAAATGACTATAAATAGGCTATATTTAAAATATTATAGGTGTATATGTATTGTATATTTTATTCATATTTCATATTATTATTTATGAACAATTCTTGCAGTTTCTATTGTGACATTATTATTTTAGTGGTACTTTTTTTCCTAAATGTGATATAAATATTATAAGCACTGCCAAATAAAATGCTATACATTTTTGCACTTCCCCATGGCTAACCAACCTCTGTAGGTTCTAGTTTTAAACACTCAAGTACTTTCTCAAAATAACAAAAACAAATGCTTTTCCTTATCATTAACTTTTCAAAGCCTGCTGACTTTTGTGAAATCACTGCAGATAGGCTCAAATGGTGTATGAAATGAAAATTTCCTGCCTAGCCACTGCGCATAGGGAACATCATGACGATGTCTTGCCATCAATGTTCTGCTCAGTTATTTCTTGTAATACTGAGGTCATGGAGTAAAACTTACTAAGGAAGAGGAAAAGGGTAACCGAAACTTCTTCAAGTGTCATTTTGATTTACCTCTTTTCTGCATATGTTTAATTGGCAATATTCAATCAACTTGAAATCAAGGGCTACTTTCAGTGGAGAGGTCATGGATGCTGCAACCCCAAATATTGAACATATAGAAATTCATTTGTGAAAGTGTTCCTAACTGGTGAGCAGCAGTCATAATAGTTACGCTGGAATTAATATCTCTATAACCCTGGAGAAGCTTCTGTCCTTACTTGTGTTTTGCGTTTTCATAATAGCAGCTTTGGAAAGTAGGCACTCTTCCTAACATATGTCTATTGCTTTTTATGTTAAATGACATCCTGGTAAAATATGGATACAAACTGACTTGGTTTATTGAGATATGACAACAGCTATAGACACAAAACAGGATATAAACTCCTGCATAAAAGTGGTTCTATTTCCTGTTATAGTGCGCATTTTATTTTCCTTTCATCCATATAACTAGAACCCACTGGTATATATATATATAGCAGATGAGATATCATATTCCATTTTTAAAATGTGCCTTCCCCCCAGAAAAAGCATAGATGTGCCATATATTCACTCTGTGTTTGCTCTTTTCCTTTTGAATTTCATTTGTTCTATTTCCAAAGCATTTAGAGAGAGTTCATTCTTTTCTTTTATAAGCCACTGTCAGTAAAGGCGCAGGGGTGACAGGACAGGGCATTCATTCATTCAACAGAAGTTCATTGTGAACTTCATCTTTGTTAGTCACTATTTTAAATACCAACAAGAGCTACAGTAGATGGTACAAAGCACTATTTCAATATTGTTCCTCATCATTTTTTTGTATTTGACAAAAATAGAAAGGAAAGATAAGCATGAGCTTGTTTACCTGAGGGTTGGTTTTGTTTCTGTTGTTTTTGATTCGATTTTAATATTTTTGTTCTGTAGATGGAGGACAGAACATGAGTGATCCAGAATTGCCACACTAGTTGTACTGACAAGGCTAATTGTGAAACTATAGTTCAGAATTCAGAAGAAAACTTTCTTTATAAAAGTAGGGGCTGGGCTCTTAACCATGCCCACAAACACCTACTTCATGTTATTAGTTCAAAGCGGACTGGGTTTAGAATCATAAAGCGTGTCTTGAATTTCTGGTCTCCCACCTCCTGTGCAGTATGCACAACTCAGTTCCCCTGTGAGCAGCACTGTGTTCATTCCTCTGATGATCAAAGACTCTGTGTCTGGAAAGTGCCTTATGAATCGTGTCAGTGTCCCAGAGCTGCTGTGAAAATACTACAGACTGAGTAGATTAAAACAACAGAATGTATTGACCCATAGTTCTGGAGGCTCCACGTCCAAAATCAAGGGGTCATTGGGGTCACGTGCCCCCAAACCCAGACTCATTCCTTCTTCTTCCTGGCTTCTGGAAGACTCTTTGGTGTGCCTGGCTCATAGGCACATCACTCCTATCCCACATCTTTGTATGGCGTTCTCTGTGCCTTTGTCCTCACACGTCTAACTTGTTATGAGGACACAAATCATATTGTGTTAGAGGCTCACCCTATTCCAGTAAACCTCATCTTAAGTAATTACAGTTGCATCCACCCTATTTGCAAATAAGACAATATTCCAAGGATAATGACTTCAACATATCTGTTTTGGAGGGACACAATTCAACTTATAAATACTTAAGTACTATATTGACTACTAGTAGCTAAATTCTGGTAATTTATTCATAAAATTAACTTTTTTCCTCCTATTAGAAAAAAATAGCACTCATGGCGGTTAATGGGTATACTCAGAATAAAGAGATGATGAGCTGAAAGAACAATTCTACTTTGTTCTATACCTGCCATGTTAGTTATCTGATGGACCATACTTATCACAGACTGCTTTTAACAAGTAAAATTTCTTAGGAAGTTTACCGTTTGCAATTTATTTTTAAGCTTCTTTACCGCTTTTGATTCCTGCAATAATTCTGAGGAATAATCCATAAAATATTTTCAAATAAGTTTGACCGAATCTCAGACAGGTAATGGGTAAGTTATTCAACATTATAAAAATGTAAATAGAAACTAAAACCCTTTCAACTCCACATATAATAAATAATCTGTGCATTTGTTTCTTCTCATTCCATATATACTCTCTGAGGGCCATCTCTCATGAACCCATAGATTTAACTACCACTTCATGCTGATGGTGACTTTTTAAAAAAATTTCTGGATTTCACACCTGTGTTATCAAAGGCTCAGAAGAAATCCTGATGTCCTGTCAACACTAAAATGGAACATGTTTTAAAACAATTTAGTGATCTCTCTTGCTTCAATATCTATGCCCATTAACAGTATCACTAAGCACCAACCAATTAAGAACAGAAACTTTAGAATCATTCTCTAGTCTTCATTTGCCACCACCTCTCCCACCCCCTACTGCCCATTTCCAGACTGAAGCAATAGTCTAGGTCTAAAATATTTTCTAAATAAAATAAAATTAAATTAATTTCATAGGTCTTCTCTTCTTCATCTATAGGTTTTCTGTACTTGTCAAGTTGCCTATGAACAGTAACCTAAAAACATTGAAAATATTAACTGGTTTCACTGTGGGCAATATTTTTTTCATATCCCAAATATGTGCTATAACATAGTACCACCTAAGTATTTTACTAAACATTGTATCACTTTACATTTAAAAAAATGTATGTAAGTTGTGTTCTTTCCAGTGTAATGTTGAAATCCCTTAGCAAAGAATGAAACTTACTTCACAATCTGGGTTAAATTCTATCTTTTCTGTATCTAAGTTACTTCTTACTCTTCAAGATCTCTTTTCACTACCTACTTAAATCTAGGTTCCATATTAGGCAAATGTTTGTTATATTCCAAATGTATAGTTGGGATTTCACAATAATCACATGTTCACATTTACTATGTTCCAGACATTATTCCAAGCACTATATGTTTTAACAAAATTCCATCACTTCAATTCCTTAAGGTAGTGACTATTATTTTTCTAATTTTATAGATTAGGAAACAATATTTTAGAGGAGTCAAATAATTTGCCATGGACACACAGCAAGAAGTCTTAGACTGAGGCAAACTCTTCAAAATCCCATTGTTCAAAATCTGTTAAATATTATTATACACTTTTCTAGCCCAGCCTATTCACACAAGCCAACTAATATAATTTCTCTCTTATCTCCAGATATATGAAACACTATTATAACTTATACAACTGGATATCTTGGATTTTTCAGGACAGCAATATTACAAATATCTCATTCTATTTTCTAACCACAAGTCCAAATTTCTGTCTGACAACACACAGCCATCATAAATACATTATACCATAACCTAACTATTAATGTAAGAATAAATGCTCTATTTTTTTCTCATCACACTCTTTTTAAGACCTAACATAAGGCGTGATATCAAAATTTCATAACTAATTTGAATTAAACTGAGGATTTTATCCTTATTCTTCATGGCAGATAAGAAACTATTTAATCTCTATAATTCCACAGGGAAAAAATGAGGTATATTATCATCTCTGAAGTAGCATGATTGGAAGATTATCAGATTGAGTAAATGGAATATTGATGAAGTGGTACCTATGTTTGAAAATAACTGAGAAAAATTACTTTTAAAAAGTGATACTCAATATATACTAGCCTTTGAGATGTAGTATATTAATTGCAATACTTATAATAATTTTGACATTGTACATTATCATCCCAAATACTTATTTAATAATTAAACAGATGTAGAACTTTGATCTCCCTATGCTACATATGTGGAAGAAGTGAACGCATATGCCTCATTATGAAAACACAGCATGACCCAAGTACATTAATTTAAACTAACAATATCAGGTTACTCTGGGATTTGGAGATTTCTATCTATAATCTATGAATTGGAAAAAAAAATAGTTTACTTTTGTGTAGGTTAACATACTCAACTGTGAACTCTAGGTAATAGTTATCAAAATCTTATTTAATCTGTTCCAATAGGAGAAAGGCCAGAATAAATTTTTAGATTTTAGAATTTTAAACCCTTACTCTTTTGTAAAGGTATGCAATTTATCAAACTACGCTACCAAGTGTTGGAATATAAAGCTACTTGGAGACCTCCTTTAAATAACAGATAATTTATAATTACCATAATAGTTCATTATTCAGGTCCATACACAAATTTTGAAGTAGTTTTCTTGGCCATTGCCATCTTTGAATTTTGTAACTTTTTTTAATGGAAGGTTGTAATAAGTAATATCAGTTTATAGTGATATCCTCTTCAGATGCTCTTGTGGTTCCCTAAATCTTTAATACTTAAAATATGCATATTGGCTACTGATAATTGGAGAGGATAATTTGGAAAGCTACTTTGTGTTTTTCCACACTCATTTCCACTTCTAGGTGGATTGGTGACCTTAGAAACCATGTGTTAAAGAAAGGAGAACTTTCATTAGCCTAGATGTCTTAAAAACAGTGTGGAGAAGAAACACCTGCGAAATTGACTCAACCCCAATAAACTATAAAATCCCTATGCCCTAGATGGTCTTGATAATATCACAAATAGTTTTTATATTTTCAAATGTTTGTTTTTCATCATCTAAGAAGATAGATTAGTGCTGAAAAATTACCCTCAAGATCTGCAGATTGTCTCTACATCTTGGGTTATTCATGCTTTTATTGGGTGACATAGATCCAGTCCTGTTATTGTTCACTTACCTTCAGTTCTTGTTTCATTTATTCAGTTGATATGCACATCATCATCAGGTACAGAGTTTGGGAATGGCTTTCACTTACTAAGTATTGAGTATTTGAATCCATTGCTTTTCCCTCTTCTGTTTATATGTAGTATATCTTCATTCTTCATTTCTAGAATTAAAGCCTTCTAAGAAGGATAATATATCCACAGCTGAAAATACTTTTTAGAAATTCAGAACAGGTCTACTGAAAACCAATCACATTCCTGGAGAAATAATCACCCCAGAGTGAAGAGTTTCCTAATTTTAGTTTTTTGCCACATCCTGATAGTGTTTTGTGAATAAAATGCCTCCTAAACTTTGAGTCCCAAATTTTCTAGATGTGATTTGCAAGTCTCCTACCATTTAAACCTGGCACATAATGTAAGCATAATTTAGCTTTCACCTCACAGACAGATTTTTGGCATTCTATCACTAATGTCCTATCAGACAATGGTCCAATGCAAGTGTTGTGTTAGTTATCTTAAGGATGATTATAGTGACTTTGCCTGACAATTGAGGAAAAATAGGAAAATCAATGACAATTCATGTGTTCCAAGATTCACATCTGTGTACCTAACTGTCCTATAAGGTCTTTGACAATAAACTCATGGGAACACCCTCTACATCACATGATAATAATAATAATAACCAGCATGTTTTAATTGCTTAAATGTGTCAGTTATTTGCTAGGCATGTGCATTAAGTAGCTTCTTTTATATCTGTAACAACCATAAGTTATATATTATAATTATCTCAACTTTACAGAAGGAGAGAAGATACTGATGAGCTAATCATTTGTCCAATTCAACTAGGCAGAGTCCAGACAAAGCTGTGATCTGTCCCTAGACAGTGTGATTTCACACAAACTTTTTACTATTACACTATACCAGCTTTTCCTTAAGTGGTTTAATTGTATCAGGATATTTGTGCACACATTGTGGGGCAGAATGACATAGAGAATCTAATACAACAGCAATGGATAAAAACCATGAAATGCATTTTGCAGAGTAGGTAACATTTGTGGACAATAAATATTTAAATACATGCTCTGCCTTTCTAGTGACTAGGGAAATAATAAATTACAACAATTATTCATATTGTCAAAATTTTTGGCCAAAATAAGAAATCTGATGATACCAAGTGTTGAAGAGTCTGTAGGTCAACTTGTTCTCTACTGTTGTGTCCCTCTGAGTAGAAATTATTGCCTTGTTGAAAGACCGTTGATAATGGGATTCAGGGTGTTTGTTATTTCATATAATTTAGCAAGAGGCTGGGGGATGTGATGAGTGTGGGACAAACAAGTAAATATAAATTGTTTCAGATAATATCTCCTATTAGCTAGGCAAGGCAGGATATTGACAGGTATTTGTTGTATTTTAAAAAATAAACAATTTATTTTAAGCCAGGAATGAAAAGGCAGATGAGAAACGGTAAGAGGGAAAAAAGCAATTTCTTCATTTCTGCAAAGAGCATGAGGAATCAAGAAAGTAGGAAATGGAGAGAGAGCTGTATGTTGTATGGAAAGAGAAACTTGAAGATCATGCAAAAACAAGAATTTGAATGGATCGTGCATTGGAATATGTGAGGTGTAATGCAGAGCCTTGAGTGTGCCTTGGCACAGCCCCAAGAAGGGGGTGGGGGGGCTCGTTTCACAATGCTCTCCCTGTCCCGCACTAGGTACACACCATCTGGCTCACCCCAACTCCCGTCCTGTTTTCTCAGATGGAATCAAGCAGGACTTAGCTGTGCATTAGGTGATTATGTCTCTGTATATAAATGGTTAAAAATGCAAGTCCTGGGGTCAGACTGCCTCTCTTTAAAGCCCAAGCCTCCCATTTATTAGCTGCCTAGTAAAACAAGGAATATAAATGTTACTACTTCATAGTTTATTATTAAGATAAAATGTCCTAATCCATGAAAAGTTCTTTGAACTCCATCTTGAATGTGGTAAGTGTTCAAAACACATTAGCTCTAGTAATAGTTTTTATTTTCCATTATATATATGTACACACATACTAATATAGAAACTGACATGTTTTAACTTTTTATTCCAATCTAATCTGCAAAATTACATATATAAAATTTTTAAATATGCTTTAACACAACTGTTAGGTTTTATTTAGTGAATAATTAAGTGTACTTCAATTGTGATGCATTAAAAAAGAAAGCTCAAAAATTTATTCTAAATTTTCAAAATTTATATTTCTACCATTTAGACTCATACTATCACTAATTTAAGGTAATCTTTACTTTATGGTCCTTTAATGAATGTATCAAAATTATGGGCATGACATACTCTCTTCTACTTTACAAAGTCCTTATATTTGTTTCGAGGTAGAGACTATATACAGGCAACAGATTTAAACAATGTTAGCTTTGCTGATTAAACATCATTCTTTTTTGTTCTGAATTTTATGACTATAAGATGATAAATCATGACATTGTTTTCAGAAATATGATGGCTTCCTTGGAGAGTGTAAACATTAGGTACATAATAAAACGTAAATTTAATACTTTGGCCCATGTATATAGTGACATGGTCCATTGTTTAGGTGGTTCTTTAAAAGATATTCAGATACTACCAAGTAACTCTAAAGTTAACATTTTTTAGTTATTTTATTTATTCTCTGGACCATAAACTCAGTATTCATGGTTTGAAACTGTCACATTTTCTTAGAATTAGCTTCAGACTTTAGGATATGAATATAGCATGAGAATGAGCATAGTAAAATACACTGAGCACCTTAGAGTTATATAAACTAAAAACAAACGCCATGAAACAGCAGTGTCCTAGAACAATATGAGGCTAATGACAATCTGTACATATGGTACAGATTTATGGAACTCTTTAAATGATCTCTAAAGAAGGTACTTTAATCTTCTGAATATCTATGGATATCTGTACATTTAATACAATTAATATACAAACATCAGTGATATCAGTTACTAAACTTTATTACATGACCTATTTTTTTTCTGTTCTTTAGGGCTGCTCAAAATTTGTAGTTTTCATTTGTTTCCCCAGAGCAGAAGTTAAACTTGGCACACTTGAGGATTGTTATCATTCCTATATGTATTCTATTATAATAAGCTTTCTGTACACAGTCTCATGTGAATGTATCCTTAAAATATTATGCAGAACTCATTTCTTAGCTATCAACTAATATGAATGCATCTGTATTCCATGTTTCTCTTGAGTCTATTTAGCCCCAAAGGGAAATTTGAAAATAAAATTGTTCTAATCAATCAGTCCACATAAACACAGAATCTGTATACACATACAACACTGCCTTCAGTATGGAAAATAACTGAATCCTATAGTTTCAAAGTACTCCAAATCAAAATGGATCTCAAAGGAAATTATCCTGAACCTTAAATTGAACTCACTGCATTGAATGTGGCCAGATGATTTCTTATCGTGTAGCAATTGTCACATTTTTCCATTTTTATTGATATCTCTATTGTCAGTTATATATGTGCATATGTGTACATATATGTGTATTTAAATAAAGAAGCACATGACATCTCAAAGACATATGCAATAATCTCAGAAAGTTAAATAGAGTTTTAAACTCTTGAATTTATTAATTGGGATCCAAGAGTAAACAAAAGTTTAAAATGTAGTCAGTATAATCATTGTTCTTACTTTTCAGTCTTGATCTGTATGAAATTGAATTTGCCATCAAACATACTATGGAATGTAGCAATTTACTTTACTTTTGGACTCTTATGGAATCACATCCCACTGCTGGGTAGTCACCCAAAGGAAGTAAAAACATATCCACAAAAGCACCCTATTTAAACATTTTGAGAAACTTTATTCATAACTAGAAACTGTGGGAAATAAATTTCCAACAAATGTGAATTAATAAATAAGTGGTGGTATATTTATGCAATAGATTACTCAGCAAAAATGAAAATGAAGGGACTATTGATACACACCAAAGCATGGATGAATCTCAGTCACTTTGATGTGCAAAAACTTTATGCAAATAGTACATAGTGTATGATTCACTTATACGAAAGTCTAATTTACTTATATGAAGAACTAATAAAAATAATCCACAGGCACAGGGAGCAGGGTAGTGGCTTCCTGGCAGTGGGGAGGGGTGTTGACTACAAAGGGCTCAAATTAACTCTTGAAGTGCTAGAAATTCTCTAACTCTTGAAAGAAGTAGTGATGATGAGTGTCAATAGTTAGCAAATTGTGCACATTTAAAAATGTGTATTATGCTATTTATACCTCAATAAAGTTGATTTTACCTTCTTAATAATCCTGCTTCTAAGAATGTATCCCAAGGAAACAGTATAAAATATGGAGATGTAGATTTGCATAAAGGTATTTATCTTGTTATTAGTCATAATATAAAATCAATTGGGTGTATTAAATATCCTACAGAGTGTAGTGGTTGAATGGTTGAGTAAATTAAGGTAAATCAATATGAAGGAATATTTGAGTCAAATTAATATGTACATGAATAATAGCATTAGACATATTTTAAATAATTAACATTTAAAAAGGATAACATGATTTTACTAATGTAATAAATTAATAGGCATGAAGAGTAGTGTGAAAATATGTCAAAATCTCTAGCATTCAAAATTCTTTTTTCTTACTACATCTAACTTCTCTAATTAAGAAGAAAATGTTGAAAAGTGACATAAAACTTATAAAGATGGTTAACAATGCTGTCATTCCCTAAGCAACATCGAGATGGTGAACATCTACAAAATAAATTATATTTTGTATTTCATATTTCAAAATATTTTCATTTTTCAGGCTTATATATTCACTTTTGACATCATAACAAACCTTATATGACTAGTTCCATTGAACCATGGTTATCAGTTTTGTGGTGACTTCAAATGTCTCTGAATAATTCCTGTGTCATTGACAAGCTGCATTTCAAAGTGTCATAATAGGTGTTGTAAGCATTGGCTGTAGAATCAGACTTACAAGTATGAGTTCTAATACTATTTGTGTTTTTGGACAAGGTATTGAAACTTCCTATAATTTGCAAAATGGAGAGTGTAATAGGATTTATTGAATTAATGAATGCAATTGAAACATTTGAAACAGTACCAAGCAGAAAATATATTAAATAAAATACCAATCTTCCTCATCTTACAATGGGGTTATATCCCAATAAACTGATCATAATTTAAAATATCATAAGTCAAAAATTCCTTTACTACACCTAACCTAGTGAACATCACAGCTTAGTCCAACTACCTTAAAAGTTCTCAGAACATTTAGATTAACCTACAGTTGGGCAAAATATATAACACAGAACCATTTTTAATAGTTGAATATCTCATGTAATTATTGAATACTGAACTGAAAGTGAAAAGCAATGGCTGTGTTAGGTACAGAAGAATTATATGTGTACGGGTTATTCACCCTTATGATCATGTACCTGCCCGGGAGGTTCTGCTCGCTGTTACTGTCCAGCATCACAAGAGTGTTATGCAACATATCACTAACTTGGGAAAAGATCAAAATTCGAAATCGCAGTAGAGTTTCTACTGAATGCACATTACTTTCACACCATTTTCAGTTGAAACATTGTAAGTAGAAACATCCCAGTTCAGACATTGTCTGTATACTTATTATTTTTCTGCATAAGCCATAGATATTAATATTTAGAAATGTTTTGTGGTGTCTGTTTTAACAAGCTCTCTATATATATCTATATCTATCTGAATCCTAAGTATAATAAGTGTTATAAAAATATCACTCTACTACTTACTATTACTATTACTGCTATTGCTACTGCTAGTATTGTTTTCATTAATTATTTTATGGTCAAAATCATTGATGCTCACAAAAATATGTTGTAGAGTTAATAAAAAGCATAACTGACTTGAACCAATGTATTCCAACTACAAATTATATATCCTGTCCATCATACTATACTTGCTGATCTATGAAATTGGCTTGTTTTAAAAAATTGAATTTTTGGAGACATTACACCTATAAATCTATAAAAAATAATTGTGGGATATATTAATGTTAGAAACAAAAAAGAAAGCTTCTCTATAAGCAGTCTAGCAATATGTCTTTCTTAATTGCAAGTAAGTTATAAAATCAAATGTTTCACTTTATCATATCATTATTAATTGCAAGACTATGTAACTGATAGTCATAAACATTTTGTTACTACATATAAAATCTTGAAAGGTATTACAAATATTATAAACTAATATAATGTAAGTTGCCCTAGACTACGAACATGCTTTTCCTAAGCAACGGGTTTGGGCCAGCACTTTGTTTGTTTTTACAGGATGTGACCGCAGCATTTTTCTTCAGAAAATTATGTCCATATTTACAAAACTCAGCCAGGGTGAAGAATTTTCATATGCAATACAAAGAGAGCCAACCACTCTTCTAAGTTTAGCATAATAGGAATTTCAAAGATAAATTTCAAATCAAAAGGTTCAAATATGTCTCAGATTCTATAATACAACCTATGCAAAGCAAGATCAGTATACTCCATTTCTTACCACAGCTTACCTGACTAAAAGTTATTTTGTGGGCTGTTACTCATTCTCTTTTGCATATCTTCGTGGAATCAATCATGTATAGGAAGGAGGAAATAGAGTGATCCTATTCAGACAGTTTGAACAGTTTTATCTTCACAAACAGTATCACTTCATCAATAGCATTTACTTTCTTCCATGTAAAACATACTCCCCTAAGTTGTAGAGAGAGTGTTTATGGCACACTCCTTACCCTTTGAAATCCACCATTTGGTCTGAAGACTAAAGGCAGAAACATTTGACAAGTTAATTTGAATCTTAACGGTAGTAGTACAAGATAGTAGGTAACACGCACTGCTTGAGGTAAAAGAATGCAAGAGTTAACAGGATTTAGAGAGGAGTGAAAAAGCAAACAGTTCAAGTCACTTTCATGTTCCTATGTGTCTGTGTGGGATACAAGATTTGTTATATATGAGAATATAAATATAAGCATATATGCATATAATATGTATGTATAACATATCTCATATCTTACACATACACACATATGTATGTATTTTTGTGCTATCCATGTGTGTTCTAGTTCAGTTCATTTCAATGTAACTCAGCATTTCTTGAGTACCAAATGTATATTAAGTGCTTGTGAAGTGTAGATGTGTAGAAAAGAGGAAATGGGAGAAAGATGAATAACACAAAAAAGCCCTCTAAAATTGTTAGGTAGATAGATCGATGAATAGATGAATAGGTAAGTAGATGTATAGACGGGTGGAAGGAAGGAAAACAAAGAAAGGAAGGGAGGACAAATAATTCTTTATTTTCTCTAATTTGCCAAAATAGAATTTATTTGTGTTCTTGAGTAAGGGACTTGGTCTATGTTTCTCCAAGTTGTCATTTCATTACCATTGTATATGTCTCATTTCCCAGCTAACATTTTCAGTTGTGCAAATACTCCTCAGGAAAGGAAAAAATGAAATGTATATTCTGCAGAGGTTAACAGCCCTTTTTTTTTAAGCTGTTTCTTTTTGTACCTTCTAATGAAGTGTCAGAGCTGAAATTAGTCCTTGAAATGACATGAGAATCATTCCAACTTTCAGTTTTCTACAGTGAGTGTAACTGGCTTTGTCATCAAAAAGTAGTCTAAATTAGATGGCTCCTCCTAGTTAAATGGTTTTTAAACCCCAAAAGATGATTTGAATTTCATGTAAAGAATGATAAAACCATACTTTTTCATCTTTGATTTTATATTTATATTTTGAATAACTGTTCTTTGATACAACCAGAGGCTGTCAAAGTCCCTTAGTCTTAAATCTTTAATTGAAAACAAATATGGTTTAGGCAACTAATTTATCTTTCCCTTTTTTCTGTGAACTTATTTATAAAATAAAGAAAAAAAATCATATCTACTCCACTACTTATTGGTTGAATTAATGTCTGTGAATAAGTGTTAATTTTTGTGCATATTTTATCCAGTCTTTTCAAGTTTATATCAAGACCATATTATGTATGCAGTTTGTAAACCATGAGTCATAATATCTTTGACTTCCTCTTTGCTTTTAACAATGTATGTGATGTTTCTTCAAGGTGCTACTTGACAATGTGAGGGCAGAGTATTTTAGCCAAATACCTGTGGAGAGGGTGATGATATCTTGTGCCTTCAACATGGTGCCAACAAGCTTATCATCCATCTTAATTTCTCATGACATGTTTATCAACAATTCACTGTGGCATGAAGGAGAGATGAAGATTGTACACTTTAGATAAGCTTGACAATATGCAATATCCTTTGCCACTCATTAGACCTATAAGAAAAAAGGAAAGGAAGAAAAAGAAAAAAAAATTGAGTAGCTATTTGAGAATTTTCTTTACAAATCATGAAAGCAAGCTAAGATTTTCACAACTCATTTCTTAATTTTGCCCAAACTAATACCTTTATGGGAAATTAAAGCACAATAGCCACTAAAATATGGAGAAGGAGTAAAAGTGAGAGATTATGAGTAATACTGTTACTTTGAATTGAAGACTAAATAGTGTTTATCCTTCACTTAGAGGAAAGAATATGTGCCATTTTTAGATGTCATATCCTTAAAGTACCCTAACTTATGACAATATCCAAATCAATTAATTAGTCTCAAGAATAATGCAAGGAAATATAGTCATCAAAATATAATCTATAAAATCTACAGATTTACCTTAATAAAATAAATTGGAGGTTCATGCATGTTTTATCTAAAATCAAAATCCTAGTAATTTTGTTATTGTAGTATTGTGAATTATATTTAGTGCAATGTAGTATTTTTAGGCTGTTAAGCTGTTACAGATGTTCACATGACATATGGGGCTATAATTTACGTATAGTACGTTACCGATGCCCACGCTGATTCCATGGCACAGGGCTCCTTCCTCCATATCAATACCACTGGACAGAACAGCACTGCCTCTGGAAATAGATGCTCTGCTCCCCAAAAGATGGTACTGTCCAAGGTTCACCCCAGACATGCATGATATAGGAGTTTCAGGGTACCTTATGTTTGAGTGATACTGTTTAAACAAATTAAGAATTTTAACTTTTGTCTCTCAATTCCTGGTTCTTGTAAATTATTTATTTCTTATGCAATCAGATTTATTTTCTGAAAAAAATAGCATCATTTACCATTTTTAAACTAAATTTAAAGTATCTAGTTTAAATGGAATTTTTAAGCAGGAGTGTATAGGGATGGAGTTGCCAGGTACTAAGTGTCATATGTAAAAGCTCTGGTCCTGGAATCTGACAGACCAGGATTACAATTCCAATCCTACTACTTGCTAGCTGTGTGACACCACAGAGATTACTTAATTTCACTTACATTTAACTTCCTCATCTATATCATGGGGATGATGATATTTTCTATTTCAAAGGGTTCTTGTGAGAAAAAGTGAGATACTTGTAAAAATTGTTTACCTATGCTCAGCATAAAATATGTATTAAATAAATGATAAGTACTATTATCAATTATGTCCCTATTGTTTTCCAAAGGTTGTATTTCCAATCTTTAGAAATACAAAGGGCAATTTAATGTCTCTTTCAACTTTAGATTTTTCTTTTTTTTAATATTTTTTTATAGTCACAAAGATGAGAGCTCATCATTAATGTTTTAGAACCTGACATATATACAGAAAACTAATAATGTGTCATTTTCCTCATACCTATCTACATATGTCAATCTTATATATTCAATCTATACATTAATTTCCCCTCAATAGAAAAAGGTAATGGTTTAAAAACATAGCTCAATTTTCATGATATATCTACTGTTTAATTGTATATCTAAATTTAAATAGAAAACAGCCCAGCACTTTTCATTATTCTCATGAAGGGCAGGTATGGAGTGGTGATGTTGTCACTATATTTGTCAGCAATTGGAGAAGAATTGCTTTTCTACTTCTGGCTCTATGTTGGACCCATATTGTCTAAATTAGTGTTGTCATAGCATTCCAATATAACATTCCAACATGGGAAAAATTAATTGTCTCTCTCTGCTGCCTAATTTGTGTAGCTGATTTTACACATTCAAAAGTAGTGTAAAGGGCTAGCATCTAAGCAGCACACTAGACAATTTAGCTTCTTCAGTTTTAGAGGGCAGACGATGACATCTGAGCTCCCATCATAATATTTGTAAATGAAAAGGGCCTCACAAACCACTAGTGATGAAGTCCTAGAACTACTGTATTATTGAAATAAAATTCTAAAGTAGAGAATTACCTAAAAGATATTTTCTCTTTCTTGGGTGACAAATTATGCATTCTGAACAGATTTTTATTTTCTAGCTCTATATGAAGAAATACATTGATTTAGTAGCTGGCCTTAAAAAATAGTAATGTATCTTCTATTCTCACAATTCCTGAATGTATATTTAGACATAATTTTCTTTGATAGTAAAATTAAATATAAAAGAGATTGAAAGATGACTTTAACCCTGCAATGTGTAATATGTTGATCCCTATATTTTGAACATAATCTCTTCATATGTTTTGATTTTTAATAATTAATATTGGAAACATTACGAGATTTATTTTTTATGAGGAAATATGCCAATAAAAATATCATTCCAGAGATGCTATAACATCTAATTCCATCTTGTGAAAATTTTGGATTGAAATGGAAAATAGATTCTTGAAAACAAACTGTCAAAAGCTTCTTGGAAGACAAGATAAATGGGAAGGATGAAGGGTGGATTGACATTGTTTACAATAACTCAGCTTCATTATTCTGAGCATGTAATACATTTAAAATATTCTATTAAACAGTTGAATTAATTGTTAATTTCTTTCTGTTGTTGCATGTCCATGTCATGAATAGCAATGATTTAAAAAATTGTAAGGGAGGTATTTATAAGACTTAGAATTTCTGGGGAAATGATTTATTCTTCCTATGGGTAGTATTATGTCTTATACCCACCACTGATAATATCAAAACAATTCTCCATGACTGATGCTGTTATAATGACCCAAAGAAGCAATAGTAATCTGCCACTCATTATTCACAATTATCATTTGGGAATACCATAATTCAGTACTATTACTTTTCCCATAACTTGAAGGAGTTGAAACAAAATTTTGAAAGAATAAGCATAAATGGAATGATATCCATTTCCTATGTGGTGGATACATTTTCTTTGTTCCACTTATAGTAAATTTAATATTAATGAACATTTTCAGCCTGATAGCTCAGGTAAGTGCTGAGTTGTATTTTTTTTATAATTTCTGATTAAGATATTAATAATATAAACTCTTATGAAGTTTTCACATGAAAAAACAATGTGGTTACTACATTTACCCATATTATCAAGTCCCCACCCATACCCCATTGCAGTCACTGTCCTTAAGTGTAGTAAGATGCCACAGATTCACTGTTTGCCTTTTCTGTGCTACACTATTTTCCCCGTGATTCCCCACACCATGTGTACTAGACATAATACCCCTCAATCCCCATCTCCCTCACTCCCAACCCGCCCTCAAACACCATTCCCCTTTGGTAACCACTAGTCCCTTCCTGGAATCGGTGAGTCTGCTGCTATTTTTTTCCTTCAGTTTTCCGTCGCTTTTATACTCCACAAATGAGAGAAATCATTTGGCACTTCTCTTTCTCTACCTGGCTTATTTCGCTGAGCATAATATCCTCCAGTTCCACCCATGTTATTGTAAATGGAAGGATTTGTTTCTTTCTTATGGCTGAATAGTATTCCATTGTGTATATGTACCACTTCCTCTTTATACATTCATCTACTGATGGACACTTAGGTTGCTTCCATTTCTTGGCTATTGTAAAAAGTGCTGCAATAAACATAGGGGTGCATCTGTCTTTCTCAAATTCGGCTGCTGCATTCTTAGGGTAAATTCCTAGGAGTGGAATTCCTGGGTCAAATGGTATTTCTATTTTGAGTTTTTTGAGGAACCTCCATACTGCTTTCCACAATGGTTGAACTAATTTGCATTCCCACCAGCAGTGTAGGAGGGTTCCCTTTTCTCCACATCCTCGCCAACATTTGTTGTTGTTTGTGTTTTGGATGTTGGCCATCCTCACTGGTGTGAGGTGATATCTCATTGTGGTTTTAATCTGCATTTCTCTGATGATTAGTGAGGTGGAGCATCTTTTCATGTGCCTGTTGGCCATCTGAATTTCTTCTTTAGAGAAGTGTCTATTCATGTCCTCTGCCCATTTCTTAATTGGATTATTTGCTTTTTGTTTGTTAAGGTGTGTGAGTTCTTTATATATTTTGGATGTCAACCCTTTATCAGATACGTCATTTATGAATATATTCTCCCATACCGTAGGATCTCTTTTTGTTCTACTGATGGTGTCCTTTGCTGTACAGAAGCTTTTCAGCTTGATATAGTCCCACTTGTTCTTTTTTGCTTTTGTTTCCCTTGCCGGGGGAGATATGTTCATGAAGAAGTCACTCATGTTTATGTCCAAGAGATTTTTGCCTGTGTTTTTTTCTAAGTTTTATGGTTTCATGACTTACATTCAGGTCTTTGATCCACCTTGAGTTTACCTTTGTGTATGGGGCTAGACAGTAGTCCAGTTTCATTCTCTTACAGTAGCTGTCCAGTTTTTCCAACACCAGCTGCCAAAGAGGCTGTCATTGCCCCATTGTATATCCAAGGCTCCTTTATCAAATATTAATTGACTGTATATGTTTGAGTTAATGTTTGGATTTTCTATTCTGTTCCACTGGTCTGTGGGTCTGTTTTTGTGCCAATACCAAATTGTCTTGGTTACTGTGGCTTTGTAGTGGAGCTTGAAGTGAGGGAGCATAATTCCCCCTGTTTTATTCCTCCTTCTCAGGATTGCTATGGCTATTCGGGGTCTTTTGTGGTTCCATATGAATTTTAGAATTATTTGTTCCAGTTCATTGAAGAAAGCTGTTGATAGTTTGACTAGGATTGCATTGAGTCTGTAGATTGCTTTAGGTAGTATAGCTATTTTCACAATATTTATTCTTCCTAGCCAAGAGCATGGGATGCATTTCCATTTGTTAGTGTCCTCTTTAATTTCTCTTAGAGTACCGATCTTTCACTTCCTTGTTTAGGTTTATTCCTAGCTATTTTATTCTTTTCGATGCAATTATGAATGGAATTGTTTTTCTGATTTCTCTTTCTGTTAGTTCATTGTTAGTGTATAGGAAAGCAACAGATTTCTGTGTGTTAATTTTGTATCCTGCAACTTTGCTGAATTCAGATATTAGTTCTAATAGTGTTGGAGAGGAGTCTTTAGGGTTTTTTATGTACAATATCGTCATCTGCAAATAGTGACAATTTGACTTCTTCTTTACCAATCTGGATGCCTTGTATGTCTTTGTTTTGTCTGATTGCCATGGCTAGGACCTCCAGTACTATGTTGAATAACAGTGGAGAGAGTGGGCATCCCTGTCTTGTTTCCAATCTTAGATGAAAAGCTTTCAGCTTCTCGCTGTTATGTATGATGTTAGCTGTGGGTTTGTCATATATGGCCTTTATGATGTTGAGGTACATGCCATCTATACCCATTTTGTTGAGAGTTTTAATCATGAATGGGTGCTGAATTTTGTCAAATGCTTTTTCAGCATCTATGGAGATGATCATATGGTTTTTATTCTTCGGTTTGCTAATATTTTGTTGAGTATTTTCGCATCTATGTTCATCAGGGATACTGGTTTGTAATTTTTTTGTGTGTGTGTGGTGTCTTTGCCTGGTTTTGGTGTTAGAGTGATGCTGGCCTCATAGAATGAGTTTAGAAGTATTCCCTCCCCTATTTTTCTACCCTTTGGAAAACTGTAAGGAGGATGGGTATTAGGTTTTCACTAAATGTTCCATAAAATTGCACAGTATAGCTATCTGGTTCTGAGATTTTGTACTTATGTAGTTTTTTGATTACCAGTTCAATTTCATTGCTAGTAATTGGTCTGTTTAGATTTTCTGTTTCTTTCTTGGTCCACTTTGGAGGGTTGTATTTTTATAGAAATTTGTCCTTTTCTTCTAGGTTATCCAGTTTGTTGGCATATAATTTTTCATAGTATTTTCTCATAATTCTTTGTATTTCTGTGGTGTCCATTGTGATTTTTCCTTTCTCCTTTCTTATTCTGTTTATGTGTGTAGACTCTTTTTTTCTTGAGAAGTGTGGCTAGAATTTTTTCTATTTTGTTTATTTTCTCGAAGAATGAGCTCTTGCTTTCATTGATTCTTTCTATTGTTTCATTCTTCTCGATTTTACTTATTTCTGCTCTAATCTTTATTATGTCCCTCCTTCATTGGACTTTGGTCCTCATTTGTTCTTCTTTTTCTGTTTTTTTAATTGTGAGTTTAGTGTGCTCACATGGGATTATTCTTTTTTCCTGAGGTAGGCCTGTATTTCAATATACTTTCCTCTTAGCATGCCCTTCTCTGCGTCCCACAAATTTTGCAGTGTTGAATTGTTGTTGTCATTTGTCTCCTTATATTTCTTGATCTCTGTTTTTATTTGGTCATTGATCCATTGGTTATTTAGAAGCATGTTGTGAAGCCTCCGTGTGTTGATGAGATTTTTCATTTTCTTTGCATAATTTATTTCTTGTTTCATACCTTTGTGGTCTGAGAAACTGGTTGGTACAATTTCAATCTTTTTGGATTCATCAAGGCTCTTTTTGTGGCCTAGTATATGATCTATTCTTGAAAATGTTCCATGAGCACTTGAGAAGATTGTGTATTCTGCTGCTTTTGGGTGTAGAGTTCTGTAGATATCTGTTACGTCCATCTCTTCTAATGTGTTTTCAGTGCCTCTGTCTCCTCAGTTATTTTCTATCTGGTTGATATTTCCTTTGGAGTGAGTGGAGTGTTGAAGTGTCCTAGGATGAATGCATTGCATTCTATTTCCCCTTTTAATTCTGTTAGTATTTGTTCACATATGTAGGTGCCCCTGTGTTGGCACATAAATATTTATAATGGTTATACCTTTTTGTTGGATTGACCCCTTTTTCATCATGTAATGTCCTTCTTTGCCTCTTGTGACTTTCTTTGTCTTGATGTCTATTTT
Organism: Smutsia gigantea; assembly: GCA_032199065.1. Lineage (NCBI taxonomy): Eukaryota > Metazoa > Chordata > Mammalia > Pholidota > Manidae > Smutsia > Smutsia gigantea. Next base: position 108,546 of record JAVSCE010018541.1, on the reverse strand, counting down.
GTCTAATATAAGTACTGCAACTCTTGCTTTTTTCTCCCTTTTATTTGCATGAAATATCTTTTTCAATCCCGTCACTTTTAGTCTGTGTATGTCTTTGGTTTTAAAGTTAGTCTCTTGTAGGCTGCATATAGATGGGTCTTGTTTTTTTATCCATTCATTAACTCCGTGTCTTTTGATTGGTGCATTCAGTCCATTTACATTTAGGGTGCTCATCAATAGGTATGTACTTATTGCCATTGCTGGCTTTAGATTTGTGGTTACAAAAGGTTCAAGTTTAACTTCCTTACTAAGGGTCTAACTTAACTCAATACGCTATTACAAACACTATCTAATGTTCTTTTTTTCTCCTCCTTTTTCTTCCACCTCCATTCTTTATATATTAGGAATCATATTCTGTACTCTTTGTCTATCCCTTGATTGACTTTCCAGATGGTTGATTTAATTTCACATTTGCTTAGTAATTAACTGTTCTACTTTATTTACTGTCGTTTTATAACCTCTGGTGACAGCTATTAAACCTTAGGAACACTTCCATCTAAAGCAGTCCCTCCAAAATACACTGTACAGATGGTTTGTGGGAGGTAAATTCTCTCAGCTTTTGCTTATCTAAAAATTGTTTAATCCCTCCTTCAAATTTAAATGATAATCTTGCCAAATAAAGTATCCTTGGTTCAAGGCCCTTCTCCTTCATTGCGTTAAATACATCATGCCACTCCCTTCTGGCCTGTAAGGTTTCTGCTGAGAAGTCTGATGATAGCCTGATGGGCTTTTATGTGTATGTGATCTTATTTCTTTCTCTCACTGCTTTTAGTAGTCTGTCCTTATCCTTGACCTTTGCCATTTTAATTACTATGTCTTGTTGTTGTCTTCCTTGGGTCCCTTGTGTAGGGAGATCTGTGCACCTCCATGGCCTGAGAGACTATCTCCTTCCCTAGATTTGGGAAGTTTTCAGCAATTACCTCCACAAAGACTCTTTCTTTCCCTTTCTCTCTTCTTCTTCTGGTACCCCTCTAATGGGAATATTGTTCCATTTGGATTGGTCACAGAGTTCTCTCAATATTCTTTCATTCTTTGAGATCATTTTTCTCTCTGTGCCTCAGCTTCTGTGCATTCCTCTTCTCTAATTTCCATTTCATTTATCCTCTCCTACACTGTATCTAATCTGCTTTTAATGCCCTCCATTGTGCTCTTCAACGATTGGATCTCTGACCGGAATTCATTCCTGAGTTCTTGAATATTTTTCTGTACCTCAATGAGCATGTTAATGGTTTTTATTTTGAAATCCCTTTCAGGCAGATTCATGAGGTCGATTTAATTTGAGTCTTTCTCAGGGGTTGTATTCATAATTTTACTTTGAACCAGGTTCCTTTGGCGTTTCATATTTGTATATGGGACCCTCTAGTCCCCAGAAGCTCTACTCTCTGGAGCTGCTTAGCCCCTGGAACAATGTCAGGGGTGGCTGGGGAGCAATATTGGTGCCCGGGGGAAGGAAAGAGCTGTTTCCTCCTTCCCAGCTGCTATGCCTGCCTCCTCTGCCAGAACCAGTGGGCCGAGTACACAGGTATACGCCTTTGTGCTTTGCATTTGTAGTTGCTGTAGATGGGGCTTCCCTCTGGCTGGCCTAACTCCAGGGTAGAGTTTGCTGTTTTGCAAGCCAGGTGGGTCTGGCTGGGAGAAAGACACAGTACCCTGCCTATCACGGAGGAGGTCCTTTGAGCTGTGTAGCCAGCCAGGGAGCTTTAGCACCTGAAGATTGAGAAAGTTCCCAAGCTGCTGGGCAGAGTTCACCTGGCAATTTTGTCTACCTGTACTTTCTCCTGAGCAGTAAGCTCTGTGCAATCCTTGCTTTTTTAGCAGCCCTCTTGCTGTTGGGAAGTCTCTCAGACTGCCTGCCTTTCTTTTGTCCCAGAGCAGCTGGATATGGATCCCTGCTTTCCACATGTGGCTGGAGTCTCAGTCTCTCTAGGTATTCTGCCTGTCTTAGCTTTCCAATCCCCTAGTCACGAGAGTACCATGAAAGCACCATGAAATGTAGGTTTGTGCTCCCAGAGCAGATCTCCGGAATTAGGTATTCAGCAGTCCCAGGCATCCACTCCCTCCCTGCTATATTTCTCTTCCTCCCACGGGTGAGCTGGGGCGGGGGAAGAGCTTGGGTTCAGCCTGGCCGTGGCTTTGATAGGTTACCCTGTTCCTTGAGGTTTATTCTTTTCTCTAGGTGTATGCAGTTTGGCACAGGCCTCTTTCCTTGTTGCTCTTTCAGGATTACCCTATTAATTATATTTTCCTATTATATGTGGTTTTAGGAGGAAACCCCTGTCTCACCTGTCATGCTGCCATCTTTAATCCTCTGAGCTCTTTGTATTCTTGAAGAGTCATTGACTAGGTACTAGTCATGTTCTAAAATAACACCTTATAGTTGTGATTGAATCTAGAATTTCATCAAACTGTCTAATTTCTCATGCCAGCTTTTTCTCTACTCTTTCTTCTGAAGTTCTGATAATATCTTAATAGAAACTCTTAGTAGCAAGTGTCTTAAGAATTCATCATCTCCCTAAATATATACACATAATAAAGTTCATCAAAGTATATTACACACTCTAGTTAGTAAATCTATTTTCTGCCAAATATGTAGTAGCAATTCTGCAACTATTTTATATGTATTCAGGATGAAAAAATGCTTAAATATACTATAGATATTGAGAACTGTATTTGTCACTATTGGAGAAAGATATTTAAAATACATAATATCTTAAGTATTAGTTATAATACTTCTCATTATTTGTAATATTGTAAGTGATGAAAAGGAAAAGGCTAGACTAATCCCTGTGATAGTGAATTAGTATCAGAAGTAGCGCTATGACATATGTATATCGATTGACATAGATTATTATGCATGTGTGTATGCAGTTTTGTCTATATGGATGTATGCATATTCATGTTTTCTGGTACTAGAAACATAGAAGTGTTACAAAAAGAATAAGATCATGTAAAAAGTACAAGGATGACAAACTGGAACAATTTAAATGACAAAATACATAATAATAATATTGAATAATAACTGATAGAATAAAATAAATATCCGTGAATTCATATAGTACATGATAACTGAAATATAAATGTGGGAGAGAAGAGACAGCTCTCCATTATAAACAAATTAAAATTTTTAAATGTGGAAGAATGAGGCAAATGTAAAATCACTATTAAGCAAACATCTTATTAATAGTTATTGCTGGCAAGCTCCGTCATGGGTGGACTGAGCAAAGTTTGAAAATGGGACATCTTGTTAGTCTAATGCATCTCCCATAAGGAATTTTTAATTATAAAAATTATAAAATTTAATTATGAAAAGAGTCAGTGCAACTTTACAGTGGAGAAATCCTCCATCTTTCCAACTTCTGAAATCATTAAGGTTAGCGCCACCTGTAATTGACATGTCAAGGCCATGGACCATCTGATAGGATGCACTACATGGGACAGAACTTCAGTCTAGTCAGAGGATATTAGACAAATCCAGACTGAGAGACTTTCCACAAATTACTTACTGATCATCTTCAAAAATTTAAGTATCATGAAAGATAAGCACTGACTGGAACAATCACAGATTAGGGAAGACTAAGAAGAGAAAGCAAACGAAGTAAGTGTGCAGCAGTGGTATTGAATTGTAAATGAATCTTCTGAATATTGGTTTCATTTTGTTCAAAACATTTGGAATCTTTAGTTAAAGTATTCAGTGAAGGTGGCTCAAAAACATTCACCATCCAAGGCTTTTAGATCAATGTAAGTATTGACAATCCTGCACACAGGCAGACATTATAATGTATCTCTGTAAAAAACATGGGAGCTAAACAAAGGTTACAGTGAGCTTAAAACGGGTTTAACTTTAAATTACAAAATTGCAATTTGGAATGTCTTGACTTCTGGTAAAAATGTTTTGATGGAATTCATATTTTTAAATGGATGAATTTATATTCTGTGGTGAAATTGAATGAAACTGAAAAGGCTTATTATTTACTGCATCTAAATTTGGCAAAATATGATCATAGAGAAAATGGATTTAAGAGATTTGTCTTCTATGAACACTTGTTGAAGAAAAGTGATTGGAATGGAGTTCAACAGTGAATATCTATGAAAATAAATAACTGTATTGATGTGTTTACACATTTAAATATAAAAGTGTGAGAATTAAGAATATCTTTGACTTCCTAGAATATTTTCTGAGCTTTCTAAATACCTCAGCATCTGTAAAAGGCATGTATCAGTTAAAACTATTATTGTCAGCAGAGAAAATTCAATTAATGGTATTGATAAATGTCAAAGTTAGTAATGATAAAATTCAACTTTGAATAAGATTGTAGGCAATTATTTGAAAAAAAATGAACTTATTGAAAAATGTACCCTCCAAATAAACAATATGATATTGATATGGTATTAGGGATAGATACAACTAAGAAATTTAGTGACTATGCATAATTGTTATATTCTTTATGTTATTTTTAATGTATGACTAGTATGTTTATGTTTCATTTTATTGTACATGTCATTTTTATTATGTAGAATTTTGTTTCCTAAAATAGTGTTTGAATTACCATTTTTAGTTATTACATAACTCTTCCAAAATGTATAACATTCTAAAGAATTTTTAGCTCCCTTTCACTCACAATGGCGCCTCTGTTGGGCAGTATATGTTGTGTCTCATAAAAAAATATTTAATAGATGTAGTATTAAAGCACGTACTACATTTATACAATCCAAATGAGAAAGCAGACATGGAGAAAGTTCTGGAGCTATGATGTACACAGGAAAGATGCATCCTGCCATGCTAGGATTGTAGGCAACCATTACATGGTCAAGAAGGCTCTGAGAAGAACACAGTGAATCCTGGAAGTTGAGAGTGCTTTAGCTCTGTGAAGAAAGGAAAAGGAGTGTTTGGGGCAAACAGCAAAAACAAAAACCAGTTGACAAGCCCAGAGATTGAAATTCTTAGAAGACTGATATCTCTGGGAAGAGTAATTTGAGGCAGAGAGTGGCATGTGATATAGTTGGAAAAGTAGGCAGTGAACACAGATATCTGTTGTTCTAGTCCAGTTCCCTGGAAAACAGACTCTCTGACATTTTCTTTAGAGATTTTCCTAAGAAATGCTCTTGTTAACAACTGTAAGAGAGTGAGACAAGTACAGGTGAGCATAGAGAGAAGTTGAATGCACATGCTTTGTGTATATGTCATAATCATAAATCATATATATCATAGAACAAATATGCCTTCTGAAACGGGTTGCATCGTCAGGGGAAGGGGGAATGGAGTGGTATGCACTGGCTTTTCCATGCTTTGGCTAAAATCAAAACAAGTCACCTCTGCCCATAGCCCATTGGCTAGAGTTAAGTAGTACTTTGGCCGTACCTATATGCATGGGGCCTGGAAAATGTGTAATGCACAGATGGAATGTTTGGTGCAGTTATCCCTCCACAAAGGAGGGGAAAAAATAATGTCTACACGTCTATGTGTATTTGTTTTGTGTCAATTTTTAATTGTAATGTTATTTCAATGGTGTATTCAAATTCACTCCAGATGGGTCCTCCTTGCAAGTTTTGTTCCCCAAATCTTGACTTAATTGAAATGTAAGCTTGAGTGTTTCAGCACGTAATAGTTAACAAATATCTGAATAATTTGGCAGAAGGAAGATGATGAATAGATACATATTATTTCTGCATAAGTATCACCTCTTTTAGAACTATTATGCATGTAATATCTATTCTTATTTTTATTGTACTCAGCCTGAGTAAACTACCATATTTATCCAAATGGTATATTCAGACACAGAAATACTACCAACAGCCTTCTTTACCATCTTTTGGCCTTACACTGAGGTAAACTAGGGTTAAATTTCACATCACCAGACTTCAGTAAGGCTTGTTTTGATCAATAGATTGCAGTGATATTCAGCTCATAGAGCTAAATAGGTACAGGTCCCCGAGCAAAGCCTGGAAGTTCACATATTTCTACAATAACATGGGGCATTTCCTGAAGCTACACATTGTGGCATTAATTGCCTCTTTAAGTACAGGGACCACTAATTTAGAATGCTGAATCAGAATCGAATTTTCCTAAGAGAAAGTGGGACGGATGGTGTGTGACCGGAAGGGAACATGAGGGAGATTTGGGGAACTGGGTTAAGAGTTACAACACTCTGGCATAAAAAAATTTTTTTAGAGCCTTGCTTTCCCATACCTAGATAAGTTTTGCTATAATGTGAAGTAGGATGCTAGGGAGTTGATCAAAGTTATCCAACCCAAAGATTGGAGAGAAACATGATAGAAAATTTTCTGCAAGATAGAAAACCTTTATATCTTATTTTGGGGGATGATTGCTTGGGTGTGTACATTCATAAAAACTCAGCAGGTCCATGTATAAGATCTGTGCATTTCATTGTACATAATTTCATTCTCAATAATAAATACAATATAGCTTCCTTGGAAACACCAAAAATTCAGCTACCATCAAAACCTTGAAAGATGCAATGATATGATTCTTATAGCATTTCCATTTAAATTTCCAATAGGATAAGTGAAAGACTGAAGATGTTAGAGAATAAGTATCAGAAGTAACAATTGTGTCAGAATTGGTATTTTTACTAGACAAATTATTCCTGTCCTTTGCACTTAGTATTCAATTATTCCATAGCAAAATACTCTGGTATGAATCTATTCTTCTGGAAATAGATTTTTCTCTTTTTTTTTCCCTCCATAACAATCAACTTCAGGAATTTGCTTTCAACTGAAATATGTCTTGCAATGTCCAAAGTTTACTCATATGGGCTGTGACCATACAACTATTTCAAAGAATATTATGTGGTCCCGCTACTTGCATAATACCAAACTAATAAGAACTAGAATGTAGAATGGGCAGGTACCCTGAATGTCTCTGGAGTCACAAACATGCAAAGAGGGTAAAGATAAATTATTTGAAATAACAAACACCTGCTGCATTAATAAATTACTGTGTTAATCAGTATTCTAGTGATATTTTCGAATATTCTTTCAAAATGAAAAAAAATTTGTATATCTTCTCCATACTGTTAGTAAATAAGACATCACCTCTGCTATCTTTTAATTCATTTGTTGGTTTTTGGTGAGCCACTGAGCAAGGAAATCCTATTTGCTGCATGTTGGAGTGCAGGTAACCCTTCCTGGTGGCTCTTAAGGCTTTGTACATTTAATTGCCCTTAAGAATTCTATAGCAATAGCTCATTGGAACAAACATCATATAGTAGAATTAAACACTTTGGCTTGGGAAATGAAGTGCTTTGATTAGCCATTCTTGAATCACATATGCCCCTGAAGCTAGGAATCAAGTATAGAATCTCCTTATGCAAACAGAAGCCAAATCAAACAAGGAAGCAGTTTAGTGTTAGCAAAACAAAGAGCAAATACACTTCAGTTTTACACTTTCTGTGTTTGGTGAGTTCCAAAAGCACATCAGGAGACCCAGCATTGTGGCTGAGGTTAGAGTGTGTCCTTTTTTTATCAGTTTAATATCTTAAAGGTAAAAGGTGAATGAACATTTTCACGGGCTTTCACTGTACTAAATATTGAAAGAAAATTTCCACCTGATTTTTATGCTTTTCAGGACTCTAGACCATACTATTATTAATTTTTTTTCCAGATAAGCAAGGACCATTGTCCACCTGGGCTCTTCTTTTATCATTCCCTGTCTCTTAGTCTATTGATCTGCCTCCTCTGATGGCAGTGGTGTGGAATGTGAATGAGAATGGGTCTCATCACTCTGGCAGATCTTTTAGGGTAATTTGACAGGCATCTGAACACCTTTTGTGATTCTGAACAGGTGAGATTTCCTATTCATGGAATGTTATTGACAATATTTCTTTATATTGTCTTTTTCTGGCTTCTTGCTGTATACATTTTTAATTCAAATGACTTTTTGACTTGTGCATTACTTTGAATTGGCCATAGTTGCATAGATGTAGGGAGTATAAAAAAAAAACTAAATATATTTAATCAAGACATAAAGGTTTTAAAACTCAATCACTTCATTGAAATTTATAGAGAACAAACATGGCAATTATTTTGATTATAATTATAATTGTGTTAATTACAATAATCTGTACAAATTTTTCTAAAACCCAAAATCAAACCAACAAGTGTGTTTTGCTTGATGAGACAGCTTGATTTTAATTTTAACTGTTTCAAAGACCCTTTCTTATGCATTTGAAAGTATAATTTTGGTTTGTGATAAAAATTCAATCCCCCAGCCTTTAGAGACACTATAACATGGTTGCTATACATGGTCAATTTAGCAGAATAATTTAAAATGATTCCCTGGGGTTATGATTCTTTCACAAGGGTTTAGGAATCGAGGACGTAAATGCAATGAAAATCTCCCACATTCATGTATTTTAATCTAGAAAGTGCGTTATGTCATCTATGAAATCACACATATCCACAGACGAGGATGGAAGCTAATCCAATAAGAAAGAAAAATTTACTCTAAAATAACAAGCCTTTGGTGTACTATGTAATATTTATTTTAAAGATGGAGAAACACTCCAGATTGATTTCAAGATCGGGGAGAAAGGCATGAGGAAAGGTGGCAGGATATTAGCAGGAAGGAAATTACTGTTTATGAAGTTCTTTCATTGTATTAAGCTTAATCTTTCTCATTCCACTTATTTTCTTAGCAAAACTCTGAGGTTGCTGTTATACAATATTTATTTCATGAAAGCTAACAGTGTGTTAAATCACTTCCCAAAAGGTTTCAGCATCGGTATGATCAGATCCAAGAAACAAATAAATGCATTATTGTTTTCACAGCTAGCGCCAAAGTTCCTTGTGAGCAAGAATTTTCTTGTTAAAGAAAATGTGTACCAGCAAGGGTAGGAGACATGGCCTCTGGCAATAGGTGGAAGTAGAAGCTCAATCCACAACAGAAAAAAAAAACCTTCATAGAAAACATGAAATTGAGGCAACATTACTTAGGTGTGCTCATGAAAGGGAAGTCAAAAAGGAAAAAAATATAGTAAGCAAAGAAAGATTGAAGTCAAAGAGTTTTTTTTTTTTTTTTTTAAATCTGGTCTCTATATAAGCTAAAAATCCAAAGAGAAGTCCTTGGATAGATGAAGAAACTTAGAGGAACAAAAATTTTGAGTGCAAAGAGATCCTGCCATGTGCTCCTCAAATCCTCAGTCAAGATTGGTGAAAACTTGGTCAGGAGAGTTTTGTTGTGGTAAAATGTGAACAGGGGTTTGGATTTCAAATGTGGAAAACATTGTGTGGAGGAGGAACACTATGTAAAGGGAAAGCCTTAAGTTTCAGGCCTCACAGTTGTTCACAGAATTTGTTCCTGACAACTACCCAAATCTTTGGAGTCAGGAAAAGGTTATCTAACACCACCTTCTTCACTAGTATTCTTACTTTAGCACTAAGGAAATAACTTATAGAAAAGAAAAATTTAGATAAATTTGGTCTGCAATGTTACTAAAAACCTTTCAGAAATTGAGAGGGAATTAGTGAAAATCTAAATATATTTTTTAAAGAACAATTTTGCAGTTCTATTTGTTTAAAATACATATTTTAAATTAAAATGTTTCTAAGTAGAGACTAAGTCAGCTTGTTTCAATAAATATATAAAATAAATTTGTTATTAGGACCATCTGGTTATAAACACACATATGTTATAGCCCATAAACTGAGATTATTCTCATAAGTAATATATTCCCTATAGTACTACTTACAATTTGAGTCTCTTTAGAAAAACAACTTTTCCAGGTATATACTGAGGTCCTGCCTTATACAATGGTTAAGACCATGGACTATATATTTAAAAGAATATGGTTCAGATCTTGGCTCAGAGACCTTATATCTATGTGGACTTGGGCAAATTTCTAATTGTCATTGAGGGTTTGTTTTTCTTCAACATAGTTTCATCTATTTCTGCCTAATGAACTTTCTCAACTTTAGAGATAAAAACAACAACTTTCATTGCTTACAGTTCCATAGGAGAAGAATTTGGGCATGGTACAAGGGGAGTGAGATCTCTAATTTATGATATCCAGTGTTTTTGCTCTGGCATTCGACTGTGTTTTGGTGATTTCTTCATGACCATGCCTGTCTCCTTAACACTACTTGGCCTCTCTTTCTCGAGAACATTTACGATCTCAGCCCTCAGGACTTTATATAAGTTGTTTAAGCTTTTCACAGTATAGTGGTCTCAGGATGTCACAACATCTTACATGGTGTCTGGTTCTCAAGGACAGGAAGGTGAAGCTTTTGGGCTAGTTAAGGGCTATAGCAAAAATGACACAGTGCCACTTGCACTCTGAATGCACCAATCAAAAGACATAGAGTCACTGAATGGATAAAAAAACAAGACCCATCTATATGCTGCCTACAAGAGACTCACTTCAAACTCAAAGACATACACAGAATCAAAGTAAAGGGATGGAAAAACTATTTCATGCGACTAATAGGGAGAAAAAAGACCGAGCTGCGGTACTTGCATCAGACAAAATAGACTTCAAAACAAAGAAAGTCACAAGAGACAAAGAAGGGCATTACATAATGATAAAGGAAGCAGTCCAACAAGGGAATATAACTATTATAAACATCTACACACCCAACACAGGATCACCTACATAAGTGAAATAAATACTAAGAGAATTAAATGGGGAAATAGACTACAATGCATTCATTTTGGGAGACTTCAACACACCACTCACTCCAAAAGACAGATCAACCAGACAGAAAATAAATAGACAGAGGCACTGAGCAATGTATTAGAACAGATGGACCTAATGGACATCTACCGAATACTCCATCCAAAAGCAACAGGATACACACTCTTCTCAAGTGCACATGGAACATTTTCAAGAATTGATCATATACTATGCCACAAAAAGAGCCTCAGTAAATTCAAAAAGATTGAAATTGTAACAACCAGCTTTTCAGATCACAAATGTATGAAACTAGAAATAAATTACACAAAGAAAATGAAAAAGCCCACAAACACTTGGAGGCTTAATAACATGCTCCTAAATTATCAATGGATCAATGACCAAATAAAAACAGAGATCAAGCAATATATGCAAACAAATAACAACAAAAATTCAACAGCACAATATCTGTGGGATGCAGTGAAGGCTGCTCTAAAAGGGAAATCTATTGAAATGCAGACCTACCTCAGGAAAGAAGAACAATCTCAAATGAAATTAGAAAAGGAAAAACAAATGAGGCACAAAGTCAGTAGAAGGAGTGACATAATAAAGATTAAAGCAGAAATAAATAACATTGAGAAGAATAAAACAATAGAAAGAATCAATGAAAGCAGGAACCGCTTCTTCAAGGAAATAAAATAGATGAACCCCTAGCCAGAATTATCAAGAAAAAAGAGAGTCTACAACACATAAACAGAATCAGAAATGAGAAAGGAAAAATCACTAAGTACACCACAGAAATGCAAAGAATTATGAAAGAATACTATGAAAAATTATATGGTAAAAAACTGGATAAGCTAGAACAAATGGACAATTGTCTAGAAAAATAAAACATTCCATGGCTGACCCAGGAAGAAACAGAAATCTGAATAGACCAATTACCAGCAAGGAAACTTAATTGGTAATCAAAAAGCTACTTAAGAACAAAACTCCTGTTCCAGATGGTTTCACTGCTGAATTTTATTAAACATTTAGTGAACACTTAATAATCATTCTCCTTAAATTTTTCTACAAATAGAAGAGGAGGGAATACTCCCAAACTCATTATACAAGGCCAACATCACTCTAATAACAAAACCAGACAAAGACACCACAAAAAAGAAAATTACAGACCAATATCCCTGATAAACATAGATGTAAAAATACTCAACAAAATATTAGGAAACTGAATTCAAAAATACATCAAAAAGATCATCTATCATGATCAAGTGGGATTCATCCCAGGATTGCAAGGATGGTACAACATTCGAAAATCCATCAAGATCATCCACTACATCAACAAAAAGAAGGACAAAAACCACATGATCATCACCATAGATGCTTAAAAAGCAATTGAAAAATTCAACATCCATTCATGATAAAAACTCTCAACAAAACGGGTATAGAGGGCCAGTACCTCAACATAATAAAGGCCTTATATGACAAACCCACAGCCAACATTATTCTTAATAGTGAGAAGCTGAAAGCTTTAAGATCGGGAACAAGACAAGTATGTCCACTCTCCCCACTTCTATTCAACATAGTTCTGAAAGTCCTAGCCACAGCAATCAGACAACACAAAGAAATAAAAGGCATCCTGACTGACAAGGAAGAAGGCAAACTGTCCCTGTTTGCCGATGATATGATACTGTACATAAAAATCCCTAAAGAATCCACTCCAAAACTACTAGATCTAATATCTGAATTCAGCAAAGTTGTGTGATACAAAATTAATACACAGAAATCTGTTGCATTCCTATACACTAATGATGAACTAGGAAAAAGAGAAATCAGGAAACCAATTCCATTTACAATTGCATCAAAAAGAATAAAATACCTAGGATATAACACTAACCATGGAAGTAAAAGACTTATGCTCTAAAAATTACAAGACACTCATGAGAGAAATTAAAGAAACCAGTGAATAGAAATACATCCTGTGCTCATGGATAAGAAGAATTAATATTGTCAAAATGGCCATCTTGCCTAAAGCAATCTACAGATTCAATGCAATCCCTATCAAAATACCCTATCAATGAACTAGGGAAAATAGTTTGAAAATACATATGGAACCACAAAAGACCCCGAATAGTCAAAGCAATCCTGAGAAAGAAGAATAAAGCAGGGGGAAATATGCTCCCTGACTTCAAGCTCTACAACAAAGCCACAGTAATCAAGACAATTTTGTACTGGCACAAGACCAGACTATAGACCAATGGAATAGACTAGAGAGCTCAGATGTAAACCCAAACATATATGGTCAAATAATATATGATAAAGGAGCCATGGATATACAACGGAGAAATGACAGCCTCTTCAACAGCTGGTGTTGGCAAAACTGGACAGCTACATGTAAGAAAATGAAACTGGATTATTGTCTAACCCCATACACAAAAGTAAACTCAAAATGGATCAAAGACCTGAATGTAAGTCATGAAACCATAAAACTCTTAGATAAAAACATAGGCAAAAATCTCTTGGACATAAACATGAGCAACTTCTTCATGAACATATCTCCTCGGGCAAGGGAAATAAAAGCAAAAATGAATAAGTGGGACTATATCAAACTAAAAACTTCTATACAGCAAAGGCTACCATCAGTAGAACAAGACATCCTACAGTATGGGAGAATATATTCATAAATGACATATCCAATAAGGGGTTGACATCCAGATTACATAAACAGCTCACGCACCTCAACAAACAAAAAGCAAATAATCCAATTAAAAAATGGGCAGAGGAGCTGAACAGACACTTCTCCAAAGAAGAAATTCAGATGGCCAACAGGCACATGAAAAGATGCTCCACATCACTAGTCATCAGATAAATGCAAATTAAAGCCACAGTGAGATATCTCCTCACACCAGTTAGGATGGCCGCCATCCAAAAGACAAACAACAACAAATGTTGGCGAGGATGTGGAGAAAAGGAAACCCTCCTACACTGCCGGTGGGAATGTAAATTAGTTCAACCATTGTGGAAAGCAGTATGGAGGTTCCTCAAAAAACTCAAAAGAGAAATACCATTTGACCCAGGAATTCTACTCCTAGGAATTTACCCTAAAAATACAGCAGCCCAGTTTGAAAAAGACTAATGCATCCCTATGTTTACAATAGCCAGGAAATGGAGGCAACCTAAGTGTCCATTGGTAGATGAATGGGTAAAGATGATGTGGTACATATACACAATGGAATATTATTCAGGCATAAGAAGAAAACAAATCCTAACATTTGCAACAACATGAATGGAGGGAGAGGGTATTATGCTCAGTGAAATGAGCCAGGCAGAGAAAGACAAGTATTAAATGATTTCACTCATCTTTGGAGTATAAGAACAAAGAAAAATCTCAAGGAATAAAACAGTAGCAGACTCACAGAATCCAAGAATGGACTAACAGTTACCAAAGGGATAGGGTTTGGAGAGGATGGGTTGGAAGGGAGGGATAAGGCAAAAAAGGGTCATTATGATTAGCACACATAATGTAGGGGGCGTCACAGGGAAGGCAGTACAACACAGAGAAGACAAGTAGTGATTCTATAGCATCTTACTACTGGACAGTGATTGTAATGAGTTATGTGGTGGGGACTTGATAATAGGGGGAGTCTAGTAACCATAATATTGTGCATGTCATAGTACATTAATGATAGCAAAATTAAAAATTAAAAAAAAAGAAGTTACAGAACCTGATCAGATTCTAGGGTGGGGACTAGTCTGGACAGCTTGATGAGGAGCAGCACAGTCATGCTGCAGAAAGCATGTCCAAGAAGAGTATGGTTCTGACTATTTTTAAGACATACAGTATGTCACATGGATAATTGATGTCTATCTTATGAGGGTTTGAAAAGAAGATGTATCAGGGTCTGGCACAATGAAGCACTCAATAAGTGGTGGCAGTTTTATTAGGCAGAGCATCTCACTTTGGATTTGGATTATCACGTATTCTCAAATAGTAAAATTGAGATAAAACTGTTTGCAAAATAGTGTGATTGAGCTCTAATGCCAAATCAAAATGAAGAGAAAATTAAAATGTTTATATGAAATATATAAGCCTACACCGCAATCTTAAAAACTACTCTTTAAAATGCCTTGCACTCACAGTGCCAACTCTTCTTTGTGCTTGTTCTGTTCTTCTCAGTAAAGCAGAGGAGTGGGCAGTCCTGTGGCTAACCTACATGGGAATTGTTGAAAGGTCAGGAAATAGAGTATGATTACAAAGGGTGGGTTTCTACTGGAGAAAACTCAAAATGATGAGAACCAAGGAATCAGGAAATCCAAAATCCTTTGGGAAAAGCCAATTTTAGTTTTTATTACAGGAAATTTTCACATCCCAATAATCAGAGAGAAATTGAAGTAGGTGGTCATGGAGTGAGCTGTTTGGAGTTGGCTTGAATTATTCGATCTGGATACAAGACAGGGCGGCCACACTGGAGCCAACTGTTATGAATAACACTGGGCCTTCAAACTTACCTTTATTTGAATGAACATAATTTTTGTTTTCTCCTTTTTTAAACCAACAACCAAATCTCATGCAGAATTTTGGATGGCAACCTGAGCCAAAATAAATATTTGGAAAAATGACAGCCTCGGGTGTTAGCCGATGTATTTATTTATATCAGGCAAACTGTTTCTTTTTGTTTTATTTTTGTGACCTTTTGTTGATAATTTTTCAAAAGAAACCAAGCTAAAAGAACAAAACTTTACTTGGCCAATGTGAACTATTCTTACTCATCAAAGATCGAAATGGTTGTTGCATGTTTATCTCTTTTTCTGGTAAATCTGGGGAAGAGAAGGATATTTCAGGAGCGTGAGTCACATTTGTATTTATATCAGCACCTACATTTTTACTTTCATTGGCTTGCCACAGGCTTAGGGAAGTAAAACATTATTTGTTTCCAGTTTGGTGCTAATGTACATGACTAATGCACTAATAAATATTGCAAGCAAATCAATTGTGCTTCCTAATAGTAAGGTGAACAGCAGTAGCATTTTATGCAACATCATAGGAGAATGAGCATTAAACCCGAAAAGGGATGATTGTAACCCTGACATTTCATTATTTCCTGGGATTTGTGAATCTCCCTTAATGTACGGTTAATGTAATTTGAGGTTATGAATCTTTTTTATAGTCTTCTTTATGTCCTTAAAATAACAAATCTCAAGTTGTGACTACAGCAGAAAGCATTCACAGAATTCTGACCAGGAAACCAAAGTAACTCAGAAATTTTCATTCTTCCTGGGGAAAATGTATAAGTCCTATGTATTTTTCATTAGAATATATATGTTGAGTGAATAATATCTGACATGTATTTGTTGCTAGTAAAATTCTCAGAAACTTTCCCATTCAGATCATTGTTTCTGCCTGTGAAGCATGGGGTTGAAATAACAAGAAAGTATAAGCAATAGAAATACTGGTTTTAGCAGTAAATGCAATATGATTGATCATCTCAGTACTCTTTGTGCCCATGGAGTTGTATTCCCAGCATCATTTAAAATGGCTCAGCACCTCACATGACACATCCTGTAAGGCAGCCAAAAGAAAATGGATTCTTTTCAGAGGTTTTGAAACATATACAAAGGAGCATTTTCCATTCATTTTAAATCTGAATGGTACTAAAATGTTCTTCCTCAGAAAATTCAGTTTGCTTTCCTACATAAAGACACAAATATTTTTCTCTGTGGCATACAGATTTATTGACATTTGGGGCAACATCTTTGTCTATACTGCATGTGTGTATATGTGTTTAACCATTAAGTAAGAGTTCCTTTGGGCCTTACATCATTATTGTTGAAATCCACCAACCAGATCAAAAGGGACACACCGGCACTCAAGCGAAGTCAGTTTACTTAGCTGTCTGTGGCAAGCGAGGGCACAAACGGGGGGAAATTGGGGGACATTTCATTAAGGGGGAGTTGGGAGGACTTCTAGGATTTAGTGTACTTTTCAGTAATTTTATGAAGAATTAGAGAAGAAGGGACCTGTTCTGGACTGGAAACTGTCAAAGGGCAGGGAAATGTGTTGTTTTAGTGTTTTAATAATTTCTATGCAGGAGGAAGGAGGATTAAGTCAGGCAAGAAGTGTCATTGGTAAGGAAGCGATCATTGTTCAAGAGGAGGTGATTAATAATGCTTGCAGCTATGTAATGGCCTTGACTATGTCCTGCGAGAGAAGATGTTTATGTTCTAGTAATCATTAGAACATGATGATCATTCTCAACAGGGCTGATTTTTATTTACTCATTATGTAGGAAAAATTTAGAAAAAATTAAGCTTACACTTTATCCTTTCCAGATGTATTCATTTGTCAGTATCTCAAAATGCTTGAAAAATCAAAATTAGAAATAAATGTGTTTGAACAGTTAGACCAAATCTACTTAAAAATGGATAGATGAATAGATGATGGATAAAAACAGATAGATGTGTAATACATAATAAGGTGCATATCTCTACTATATATATTGATGGACCCCAACTTACAATGATTTGACTTACAATATTTTGGCTTTACAATTCTGTGAAAGTGATATGCATTCAGTAAAACCATACTTCAAATATTAAATTTTGATCTTTCCTTGAGCTAGTGATATGTTGTCAGACACTCTCTCTCTGGTGCAGGGCAGGGCGGTGAGCCTCAGCTGCCAGTCGGCCACACGATCATGAGGGTGAACAGCCCCTGTACTTCTAACCATTCTGTTTTCCACCTTCAGAATTGTATTCAATCAATCACAGGAGATATTCAGCACTTTATTAGAAAATAGGCTTTGTGTTAGATGATTTTGCCCACTTGCAGGCTAATTGAATGTTCTCAGCATATTTAATATGGGCTAGGCTAAGCTATAATGTCCTGTAGTCCAGGTGTATTAAATGTATTTTCAATTTACAATGGGCTTATTGGGTTCTAACCCCATCATGGATTGAGGAAGAACTATAGATATTGTATAGATATAATATACAGATTTTATATAACACAACAAATCATCTTTATAAATTTAGGAATCAAGCCATAAGCAAGGTATTTGCACTTACAATGAGATGTATTGTTATGATACTGCAGAGCATCCCTGGACAATAATTTGCTGCACAATTCAACCTCTGTATTTATAGGGATTTGTTTTAAATCTATTGAGAGTTAGAAAATACTGTTAATCCTAAACCTAAGAATAAAGAAGTTCAATGCTGAGCCCTCAGGTACCACATAAAATAAAATAACCCAAAGGACAATTTGACACTATGTAGAAAGAAAGACAAATAAAAGATAACCAGAGCTCCAGCTTCATGTGCCTTGATCGGTCTTCACAGAGATTCATATAATAACATCCGAGGCCTCTGTATGGACTAAAATACCACCTTCCTTCCTACCTTATCCTTTTTCTGCTATTCCATTTTTCAAACTCCTTTCATCCTTAGTGTTCATATATTGCTACTTTTACAATTTGATAGAGAGAGCTAAGCCTGAGGCTGTGATAGTCAGCATACTGAACATCTTTTTAAAGAAAGAGAGAGAAAAAGAAAGGGAAAAAGAGCAATAGATAAACATCATCATGATACATAATCATTGCAGAGTTCTACCATTGCAGGAAATATGTTCCTTCAT
Organism: Smutsia gigantea; assembly: GCA_032199065.1. Taxonomy (NCBI): domain Eukaryota; kingdom Metazoa; phylum Chordata; class Mammalia; order Pholidota; family Manidae; genus Smutsia; species Smutsia gigantea. The sequence continues at coordinate 90,252 of JAVSCE010018541.1, read as the reverse complement.
TCATCATTGGAACTGCAGTATCTAGTATGGTGTTTGAAATGGTTTAGTATTCAAAATATTTATGTTTTGAATGAATAAATCCATGATGAAGAATTTGGATTGATGTGTCATAATAGCATACTATATGTGGTAGTGATAACAGACCCCCAAATCTCAGTGATTTATAAGAAAAGTTCATTTATCATAAATTCTACATAACTATCCTGGGTTAACTGTGGATCTATTTTGCATTGACTGCTTTTAGAAATTAGGCTAATGGAAGAACTTGTGTCCTGGAATTGCTAATTGTTAAAGTAGAGGAAAAGAGAACTGATACTTAAACTACGTCTCACTGTCTAAATCAGTCATAATACCAAAACTGTAGTCAGGTATGGAAGAATCATAGGACCTCAGAAAAGGCAGAAAATATTTGTGAGAGATTATGTAATATTCCATATTTGGCCTTGCTGATACTAAAAATATCTGAAAAGCCAAATCAGAAAGACTCATAAGATTTTGGTCCTGAAAAGATTATGACTAGAAAGTCATTTTAGGATTTATCTCAATACTTTCAACTGCCCTGTTATGAGAGAAACTCAAGGATTATATAGAAGCATTAGTAGATTAAAATAACACAGGTTCTGTGAGAACTGCATATAGTCACTTGCATGCTAAATAAATTTGCGTTTAGACCTTTCATATGCATGGAAGTAAATCATATGATCCTTTCCTATATTTTCTGTAAACTTATATTAATAAGAATGACAGAGATCTAAAACTTCAAGTTTTGAAGGATTTTGAGAGAATGAAACATAGCTAATTTGAAAAATTAAAAGCATAGATATTCCACAGATAACTTACTCAGTGTGCAGATAGTTCAAAGAAGATGCATTCTGTTACTAAAGCAAATAACTTCCAGTATTTAAAGTGTGACAGACTGACAGGGCACAAGTAGAATTACTGACTCTGACACGTTCATTGAAAGTCTTTTGATCATTCATAACTACAAAAGTTGGGAATAAATTTTAACCGATTTGAACTTTTTACTCTTTCTGCCAGTGGCAGTCATTTTCCTATAAAGCACTTTCATTGGTGACACTAGTGTTAAAGAATGAGAATTCCGAAGAAGATTGTTTTAGGTGAGTTTAATTAACAAGGTATGTAACAGTTGTGATAGTTTGCCAATTTGAAGAGAATGCGTTTATGATGCTTCTCTTTAATTTTTTTTGTATCATTAAAATACAATTAAATGATCAACATTGTGGTTACTAGATTACCCCCATTATCAAGTCCCCACCACATACCCCATTACAGTCACAGTCTATCAGCATAGTAAGATGCTATAGAATCATTACTTGTCTTCTCTGTCCTATACTGCCTTCTCCATGCTCCCTCCTACATTATGTGTGCTAATCATAATGCCCCTTATTATCGTTATCCCTCCCTTCCCACTCATCTTCCCCAGTCCATTTTCCTTTGGTATCTGTTAGTCCATTCCTGGGTTCTGTGAGTTTGCTGCTGTTCTGTTCCTTCAGTTTTTGCTTTGTTCTTATACTCCACAGATGAGTGAAATCATCTGATACTTGTCTTTTTTTGCCTGGCTTATTTCACTGAGCATAATACCCTCTAGCTCCATCCATGTTCTTGCAAATGGTAGGGTTTGTTTTCTTCTTATGACTGAATAATATTCCATTGTGTATAGATACCACATCTTCTTTACCCATTCATCTACTGATGGACACTTAGGTTGCTTCCATTTCTTGGCTATTGTAAATAGTGCTGCGATAAACATAGGGGTGCATATGTCTTTTTCAAACTGGACTCCTGCATCCTTAGGGTAAATTCCTAGGAGTGGAATTCCTTGGTCAAATGGTATGACTGTTTGTAGTTTTTTGAGGAACCTCCATACTGCTTTCCACATGGATGAACTAATTTACATTCCCACCAGCAGTGTAGGAGGTTTCTCCTTTCTCCACGTCCTCAGCAACATTTGTTATTGTTTGTATTTTGGTTGGTGGCCATCCTCACTGGTGTGAGGTGATATTTCATTGTGGTTTTAATTTGCATTTCTCTGATGATTAGGGATGTGGAGCATCTTCTCATGTGCATGTTGGCCATCTGAATTTCTTCTTTGGAGAAGTGTCTGTTCATCTCCTCTGCCCATTTTTTAATTGGATAATTTGCTTTTTGTTTGTTGAAGTGTGTGAGCTCTTTATATATTCTGAATGTCAAACCCTTATCAGATATATCATTTATGAATATATTCTCCCATACTGTCAGATGCCTTTTTGTTCTACTGATGGTATCCTTTTGCTATACAGAAGCTTTTTAGTTTAATATAGTACCACTTGTTCATTTGTGCTTTTGTTTCCCAGGAGATATGTTCATAAAGAAGTTGCTCATGTTTATATTCAAGAGAGTTTTGCCTATGTTTTCTTCTAAGAGTTTTATGGTTTCATGACTTACATTCAGGTCTTTGATCCATTCGAGTTTACTTTTGTGTATGGAGTTATAAAATAGTCCAATTTCATTCTATTACATGTAGCTATCCAGTTTGCCAACACCAGTTGTTAAAGAGGGTGTCATTTCCCCATTGTATATCCATGGCTCCTTTATCGTATATTAATTGACCATATATGCTTGGGTTAATATTTGGAGTCTCTATTCTGTTCCAGTGGTCTGTGGGTCTCTTTTTGTGCCAGTACCAAATTGTCTTGATTACTGTGGCTCCGCAGTAGAGCTTGAAGTTGGGAAGTGAGATACCCCCTGTTTTATTCTTCTTCTCAGGATTACTATGGCTATTCAGGGTCTTTGTGGTTACATATGTATTTCAGAACTATTTGTGCCAGTTCATTGAAGAATGCTGTTGGTATTTCGATAAGGATTGCATTGAATCTGTAGATTGCTTTAGGCAGGATGGCCATTTTGACAATATTAATTCTTCCTACCCAAGAGCATGGGATAAATTTTCATTTATTAGTATCCTCTTCAGTTTCTCTCATGAGTGTCTTGTAGTTTGCAGGGTATAGGTCTTTCACTTCCTTGGTTAAGTTTGTTCTTAGGTATTTTATTCTTTTTGATGCAGTTGTGAATGGAATTGTTTTTCTGATTTCTCTTTCTGGTAGTTCATTTTTAGTGTACAGGAATGCCACAGATTTCTGTGCATTAATTTTATATTCTGCAGATTTGCTGAATTCAGATATGAGATCTAGGAGTTATGGGGTGTGTTCTTTAGATTTTTTATATACAATATCATGTTATCTGCAAACAGAGACAGTTTAACTTCTTCCTTGACAATCTGGATGCCTTTCATTTTTTTGTGTTTCCTGATTGCTGTGGCTAAGGCCTCCAATAATATGTTGAAAAAAAGCTGGGAGAGTGGTCATCCTTGTCTTGTTCCTTATCATAGAAGAAAACTTTCAGCTTCTTGCTGTTAGGTATGAAGTTGGTTGTGGGTTTATCATATATGGCCTTTGTTATGTTGAGGTACTTGTCCTCTATACCCATTTTCTTGAGAGTTTTTATCATGAATGGATGTTAAATTTTGTTGAGTATTTTTGCTTTCTTTGTACAATTTATTTCTAGTTTTATACCTTTGTGATCTGAGAAGCTGGTTGGTACAGTTTCAATCTTTTTGAATTTACTGAGGCTCTTTTTGTGGCCTAGTATGTGGTCTATTCTGGAAAATGTTCCATGTGCACTTGAGAAGAATGCATATCCTGCTGCTTTTGGGTGGAATGTTCTATAGATGTCTGTTAGGTCTGTCTGTTCTAATCTGTTGTTCAGTGCCTCTTTGTCCTTACTTATTTTCTGTCTGGTTGATCTGTCCTTTGGAGTGAGTGGTGTTTTGAAGTCTCCTAAAATCAATGCACTGCATTCTATTTCCTCCTTTAATTCTGTTAGTATTTGTTTCACATATTTAAGTGCTCCTGTTTTGGGTGCATAGATATTTTTAATAATTATATCCTCTTGTTGGATTGAACCCTTTTTTTCATTATGTAGTTATCTTTCTTTGTCTCTTATTACTTTGTTTTGAAGTCTTTTTTGTCTGATATAAGTCCTGCAACACCTTTTTTCTCCCTATTGTTTGCATGAAATATGTTTTCCCACCACTTCACTTTTAGTCTGTGTATGTCTTTGGTTTGAGGTGAGTCTCTTGTAAGCAGCATATAGATGGGTCTTGCTTTTTTATCCATTCCATTACTCTGTGTCTTTTGATTGGTGCATTCAGTCCATTTACATTTAGGGTGATTATCGAAAGATATGTACTTATTACCATTGCAGGCTTTGGATTCGTGGGTACCAAAAGTTTAAGGGAAGCTTCTTTACTATCTAACTGTCTAACTTAACTCACTTATTACACTATTATAAACACAGCCTGATGATTCTTCATTTCTTTCCCTTCTTTTTCTTCCTCCTCCACTCTTTCTATGATAGGTGTTTTATTCTGTACTCTTTGTGTTTCCCTTGACTGATTTTGTGGATACATGATTTTATATTACATTTAGTTGGTATTTGGTTGACTTCTTTCATTGCTGTGATTTTATTTTCTCTGGTGACAGTTATTTAGCCTTAGGCATACTTTCATTTAGAGCAGTCCCTTTAAAATACATTGTAGAGATGGTTTGTGAGAGGTAAATTCCCTCAATTATTGCTTCTCTGGGAATTGTTTAATCCCTCCTTCAAATTTAAATGTTAGTCTTTCTGGATACAGTATTTTGGTTCAAAGCCCTTCTGTATCACTGCATTGAATATATCATGCCATTCATTTCTGGCCTGTAAGGTTTCTGTTTGAGAAGTTTGATGATAGCCTGATGGGTTTTCCTTTGTAGGTGATCTTTTTTCTCTCTCTGGCTGCTTTTAATACTCTGTCCTTGTCTTTGATCTTTGCCATTTTAATTATTATATGTCTCAGTGTTGTCTTCCTTGTGTTCCATGTGTTGGAAGATCTGTGGACTTCCATAGGCTGAGAGACTATTTCCTTCCACAGATTGAGGAAGTTTTCAGAAATTATTTCTTCAAAGACACTTTCTATCCGTTTTTCTCTCTTCTTCTTCTTCTGGTACCCCTATAATGAGAATATTGTTCCATATGGATTGGTCTCACAGTTCTCTCTATTCCTGTTCTCTGATTTCTATTTCATTAACAGTCTCTTGCACCTCTTCCAGTCTGCTCTTAAATCCTTCCATTGTTTGTTTCATTTCTGTTATCTTCCTCCGGAATTCATCCCTTAGCTCTTAAATATTTCTGTGTGGCTGCATCAACATGCTTATGACTTTTATTTTGAGTTCTTTTTCAGGAATATTGGTGATTTCGGTCCCACCATGCCCTCTCTCTGGTGTTTGAGGAATTTTTGCAATGAACAAGGTTCTTCTGCCTTTTCACGGTGATGAGACTGGTCACCAGTGAGTGACGCATGTGTCATCTTGGAGAAAAAAGTCCCTTCTTGTTTGCTGTTCACCTTGCGTGTCTCTGCTGTCTTTGCCATTTAACCACACACAGGGGCAACCTCTGGGTTAATCCCCTGAACAACGATGGGCAGGGACAGCTCTTGGGACGTCCTAGGGCACTGGCAGGGATTGCAGGCAAGTGGCATGTGCTCTGCTGTGAGAACAGAGCCCTTTCATGCTTTCCGGATTCTGCGCCCATCTCGACTGTCTGTGCCAGTCAACCACATGCAAGGAGCAGCCTCCATGTCTGGGCCTGTCAGCCGTGTGCAGGAAGAAGCCTCTGTGTTAAGCTGTGTGCTTGCTATACGAACGGCTGCTCCCTGGCTGTTCCACAGCAATGGCAGGTCAGCCAGTTTGCTTGCAGTGCTGGTGAGGAGGAAGGTACAGCAGGCTGTACTTCCAACAAAAGAGTGAGGGCACCTGAGGTTCCCTAAAGTTCCCAGCCTGCTGGGCTAGGTGTGCCAGGACAGTTTTGTCCACCTGTTAAACCCTTGTAACTTTAAGACTTTTTTTTAATAATTTATTTTGGTATCATTAATCTACAATTACATGTGCAATATTATGGTTATTAAACTACCCCTTCATCAGGTCCCCCCCACCAACCCGATTACAGTCACTGTCCATCAGTGTAGTGAGATGCTATAGAATCACTACTTGTCTTCTCTGAGTTGTACAGCCCTCCCCATGCCCCCCAACATTATATCTGCTACCTGTATTGCCCCTTTTTCCCCCTTATCCCTCCCTTCCCACTCATTTTCCCCAGTCCCTTTCCCTTTGGTAACTATTAGTCCATTCTTGGGTTCTGTGAGTCTGCTGCTGTTTTGTTCCTTCAGGTTTTTTCTTTGTTCTTATACTCCACATATGAGTGAAATCATTTCACACTTGTCTTTTTCCGCTTGGTTTATTTCACTAAGCATAATACCTCTAGCTCCATCCATGCTGTTGCAAAAGGTAGGATTTGTTTTCTTCTTAAGGCTGAATAATATTCCATTGTCTATATGTACCACTTCTTCTTTATCCATTCATCTACTGATGGACACTTACGTTGCTTCCATTTCGTGGCTATTGTAAATAGTGCTGCGATAAACATAGGGGTGCATATGTCTTTTTCAAACTAGGCTGCTGCATTCTTAGGGTAAATTCCTAGGAGTGGGATTCCTGGGTCAAATGGTATTTCTATTTTGAGTTTTTTGAGGAACCTCCATACTGCTTTCACAATGATTGAACTAATTTACATTCCCACCAGGAGTATAGGAGGATTCCCTTTTCACCACATCCTCGCCAACATTTGTTGTTGTTTGGGTTTTGGATGTTGGCCATCCTCACTGGTGTGAGGTGATATTTCATTGTGGTTTTAATCTGCATTTCTCTGATGAATAGTGATGTGGAAAATCTTTTCATGTGCCTGTTGGCCGTCTGAATTTCTTCTTTGGAGAAGTGTCTATTCATGTTCTCGCCCATATCTTAATAGGATTATTTGCTTTTTGTTTGTTAAGGTGCATGAGTTCTTTATATATTTTGGATGTCAACCCCTTATCGGATATGTCATTTATGAATATATTCCCTCAAACTGTAGGATGTCTTTTTGTTCTACTGATGGTGTCCTTTGCTGTACAGAAGCTTTTCATCTTGATATAGTCCCACTTGTTCATTTTTGCTTTGTTTCCCTTGCCCAGGGAGATATGTTCATGAAGAAGTCGCTCATGTTTATGTCCAAGAGATTTTTGCCTATGTTTTTTTCTAAGAGTTTAATGGTTTCATGACTTACATTCAGGTCTTTGATCCACCTTGAGTTTACCTTTGTGTATGGGGCTAGACAGTAGTCCAGTTTCATTCTCTTACATGTAGCTGTCCAGTTTTTCCAACACCAGCTGCTGAAGAGGACGTCATCTCCCCAATTTACATCCAAGGCTCCTTTATCAAATATTAATTGACTGTAAATGTTTGGGTTAATGTTTGGATTTTCGATTCTATTCCACTGGTCTGGGCATCTTTTTTGTGCCAATACCAAATTGTCTTGATTACTGTGGCTTTGTAGTAGAGCTTGAAGTCAGGGAGCATAATTCCCCCTGTTTTATTCCTCCTTCTCAGGATTGCTTTGGCTATTTGGGGTCTTTTGTGGTTCCATATGAATTTTAGAATTATTTTTTACAGTTCATTGAAGAAAGCTGTTTGTAGTTTGATAGGGATTACGTTGAATCTGTAGATTGCTTTAGGTAGCATAGCCATTTCGACAATATTTATTCTTCCTAGCCAAGAGCATGGGATGCATTTCCATTTGTTAGTGTCCTCTTTAATTTCTCTTAGGAGTGTCCTGTTGTTTTCAGAGTACAGGTCTTTCACTTCCTTTGCTAGGTTTATTCCTATGTATTTTATTCTTTTGATGCAATTGTGAATGGAACTGTTTTTCTGATCTCTTTTTCTGTTAGCTCATCATTATTGTATAGGAAAGCAACAGATTTCTGTGTGTTAATTTTGTATCCTGCCACTTTGCTGAATTCAGATATTAGTTCTAGTAGTTCTGGAGTGCAGCCTTTAGGGTTTTCAATGTACAGTACCATGTAATCTGCAAATAGTGACAATTTGACTTCTTCTTTACCAATCTGGAGGCCTTGTGTGTCTTTGTTTTGTCTGATTGCTGTGGCAAGGACCTCCAGTACTATTGAATAACAGTGGGGAGAGTGGGCATCCCTATCATGTTCCCGATCTTTGATAAAAAACTTTCAGCTTCTCGCTGTTAAGTACGATGTTGGCTGTGGTTTTGTCATATATGGCCTTTATTATGTTGAGGTACTTGCCCTCCATACCCATTTTGTTGAGAGTTTTTATCATGAATGGATGTGGAATTTTGTCAAATGCTTTTTTAACCATCTGTGGAGATGATCATGTGGTTTTTGTTCTTCTTTTTGTTGATGTGGTGGATGATGTTGATGGGTTTTCGAATGTTGTACCATCCTTGCATCCCAGAGATGAATCCCACTTGATCATGGTGTATGATCCTCTTGATGTATTTTTGAATTTGGTTTGCTAATATTTTGTTGAGTATTTTTGCATCTATGTTCTTCAGGGATATTGGTCTGTAATTTTCTTTTTTGGTGAGGTCTTTGCCCAGTTTTGGTATTAGAGTGATGCTGGCTTCATAGAATGAATTTGGAAGTATTCCCTCCTCTTCTATTTTTTGAAAAACTTTAAGGAGAATGGGTGTTATTTCTTCCCTATATGTCTGGTAGAGTTCAGAAATGAATCCGTCTCGCCCGGGAGTTTTGTTCTTGGGTAGTTTTTTGATTACTGATTCAATTTCGTTGCTGATTATTGGTCTGTTTAGTTTTTCTGTTTCTTGCTGGTCAGTCTTGGAAGGTTGTATTTTTCTAAGAAGTTGTCCATTTCTTCTAGGTTTTCAGCTTGTTAGCATATAGATTCTCATAATATTCTCTTATAATTCTTTGTATTTCTGTGGGGTCCGTCATTATTTTTCCTTTCTCATTTCTGATTCTGTTGATGTGTGTAGATTCTCTTTTTCTCTGAATGAGTCTGGCTAGGGGTTTATCTATTTTGTTTATTTTTTCAAAGAACCAGCTCTTGGTTTCATTGATTTTTTTCTATTGGTTTATTCTTATCAATTTTATTTATTTCTTCTCTAGTCTTTATTATGTTCCTCCTGGTGGTGACTTTGGGCCTCATTTGTTCTTCTTTTTCCAATTTCAGTAATTGTGTCTTTAGACTATTCATTTGGGAATGTTCTTCCTTCTTTAAATAGGCCTGGATTGCAATATACTTTCCTCTTAGAACTGCCTTTCCTTGGTCCCACAGAAGCTGTGGCTTTGTGTTGTTGTTGTCATTTGTCTTCATATACTGTTTGATTTCTGTTTTGACCTGGTCATTGACCCATTGTTTAATTAAGAGAATGTTGTTAAGTCTTCATTTATTTGTGAGCCTTTTTGATATCTTTCTAAAATTTATTTCTAGTTTTATACCTTTATGATCGTAGAAGTTGGTTAGTAGGATTTCAATATTTTTCAATTTACTGAGGCTCTTTTTGTGGCCTAGTATATGGTCTATTCTGGAAAATGTTCTATGTGCACGTGATAATACGAATGTGTATCCTGTTCCTTTTGGGTGTAGAGTTCTGTAGATGTCCATCTGTTCTAGTATGTTGTTCAGTGCCTCTGTGTCTTTACTTATTCTCTCTCTGGTTGATGTGTCCTTTGGAGTGAGTGGTGTGTTGAAGTCTCCTAAAATGAATGCATTGCTGTCTATTTCCTCCTTTAATTTTGTTAGTATTTGTTTCACATATGCTGGGGCTCCTGTGTTGGATGCATATATATTTATAATGGTTATATCTTCTTGTTTGACTGACCCCTTTATCATTATGTAATGTCCTTCTTTATCTCTTGCTGCTTTCTTCGTTTTGAGTCTATTTTGTCTGATATAAGTACTGCAACACCTGCTTTTTTTCTCTTTGTTGTTTTCATGAAATATCTTTTTCCATCCTTTCACTTTTAGTCTGTGTATATCTTTGGGTTTGAGGTGAGTCCCTTGTAAGCAGCCTAGAGATGGGTCTTGCTTTTTTATCCATTCTATTACTCTGTGTCTTTTGATTGGTGCATTTAGTCCATTTACATTTAGGATGACTATCGATAGATATGTACTTATTGCCATTGCTGGCTTTAGATTCGTGGTTACCAAAGGTTCAAGGGTTGCCTCTTTACTATCTAACAATCTAACTTAATTTCTTGTTAAGGTATTGTAAAGACCCGTCTGATGTTTCTTTATTTCTCTCCCTTCTTATTCTTCCTCCTCCATTATTTATATACTACATGTTTTATTCTTTGCCTTTAGTTAGTGTTTGGATGTTCTGCTTTCTTTGGTATGATTTCATTTTCCCTGGTGACATCTTTTTAGCTTTAGGGGTGCTCCTCTGTAGAGCAGTCCATTTAAGATATCCTGTAGTGGTGGTTTATGAGAGGTAAACTCTCTTAACTTTCACTTGTCTGGAAATTGTTTAATCCCTCCATCATATTTAAATTATAATCGTGTTAGGTACAATATTCTTGGTTCGAGGCCCTTCTGTTTCATAACGTTAAATATATCATGCCATTCTCTTCTGGCCTGTAAGGTTTCTGTTGAGATGTCTTATGATAGTCTGATGGGTTTTCTGTTGTAGGTGATCTTTTTTCTCTCTGTAGCTACCTTTAATACTCTGTCTTTATCTTTGATCCTTGCCGTCTTAATTATTATGTGTCTTGGTGTTGTCTTCCTTGGGTCCCTTGTGTTGGGAGATCTGTGGCCTTCTGTGGATTGCAAGACTATTTCCTTCCCAAACATGGGGAAGTTTTCAGCAATTATTTCTTCAAAGACACTTTCTATCCCTTTTTCTCTCTCTTCTTCCTCTGGCATTCCTATAATGTGAATATTGTTCCGTTTGGATTGGTCACACATTTCTCTTAATATTCTTTCATTCCTAGAAATCCTTTTATCTCTCTCTGCCTCAGCATCTCTGTATTCCTGTTCTCTGATTTCTATTCCATTAACAGTCTCTTGCATCTCTTCCAGTCTGCTGTTAAGCCCATTGATCGCTTGTCTGATTTCTGCATTGTCTTTCCTCACTTCTCTCACTTCCTCCCTCAGCTCTTGCACATTTCTCTGTAGATCCATCAGTATGGTATGACTTTTATTCTGAATTATTTTTCAGGAATTCTGTGCATTTCCATCCCTTCTGGCTCCCTCTCTGGGGTTGTCTGGTTTATCTTAGTCTGGACCATATTCCTCTGTCTTTTCATGGCTATAGAAGTGGTCACTGGTACTTGCCACATATGTCAGCTGGGCTCTTTAAGACTTTAAAAGGAAAGGAGAAGAAAAAACAAGAAACAAAACTAAACTAAACAAAACTAAACAACTAATACAAAAAAAGAAAAATGCCCACCGGGAGTAGATTCTGTGGGGATGTTGTAGGTGGCACTGTTGCTCCACTATTCGCAGCCATGTCCACGCCTCTCTGCAGGGCCCTTTATAGCTCTGGCTGGGGTGGGAATGAATGGGAGGCTGTTGATCTCTGTGGCAAGTCTAAGGGCGTCCACCCTTCCCCAGTTGCCAGCTAAGGGGTCCGAAACTCCCTAGGACTCCCAGCCTGCTGGGCTGAGTGTGCCGGGGCGATCTGACTCGTCTGCTGGGCCTATGTCTCTTTAAGACCGCTGAAAAAAGTGCACTTTTCTTTCTTTTTTTCTTCCTGGGAGCCAGCTGGAAGGACCCAGGTGCATTCCCCGCTCAGATCCTGCACCCTCTGCCTCTCAATCTCTGCTCCACCGCGCGATGTGTGTCAGTGCTCCTGGCACAGATCACTGGGACTGGTTATTTCATGGGGTGTACTTCCAGTCCCTCCCAGCTCTGAATCCTCTCCTCCTGCCGCTCTGCTGGGGTGGTGGAGTGCTCAGGTCCCACCGTGTCACTGCTCTATATCTTACCGGCCTCACAGGGTGCCGAGTCCTCACAGGTTTAGCTGCAGTCTATGTGCTGTCCTGTATCTTCTGGTCTCTTCTTTACGTATAGTTGTACTTGTTGTATTTTCATAAATTCATATGGTTTTGGGAGGAGATTTCCACCACCCTGCTCACATCGCCATCTTCCTGAAAGTCCCCTTTAAGACTTTTAAAGCACCTGCTTTTCTTTTGACCCAGGGCATCTGGCTTTGGGAACCTGTTGGCAGTCTTTGTCTTGGATTTTGCTTTTCTGCTCCTCTAATATCCAGAGCACCATGCAATGTGGGTCTGTGTTCCTGGGGCAGACTACTAGGGCTTGTTTTTTAGCTGTCCTGTGCTTCCACTCCCTCACCACTCTGATTCTTTTCCTCCTGCTTGTGAGCTAGGCAGTGGGGGAATGCTCAGGGCCAGGTCACAGCTCTGTATCTCACCCTTTTCTGTGAGATGTTAGGTTCTCACAGATGTAGCCTGGCTGGTATACTGTGTCTTCTGGTCACCCTTTTAGAAATAGTTGTATTTGCTGTATTTTCAAAATATATATGGTTTTGGGAAGAGATTTCTGCCACCCTACTCATGCCACCATCTTTTTCTTGGCTCTGCTTCTCTTACTTTTAACAATAAAAATATTTCACTAAATTGTTGCCTCTTTCCAAATGATGTCCATCCTTAAAGATCTTAAGAAGCCTCACCTTTTACATAGTGGCCTTTCCATCTATTCTAAATCCCATTAATCTTGTTTTCTATACAACATTTCAGTGAGTGAACTACTGATTTTGTTATTTAATATTGTGTACCATTTGGAATTGTTCCCAGATAACCTATCTTCTAAGAAAATTGTTTTTACTCTCCCCACCTTTAATCACAGTGATTAGAACCAACAGTTGTAGAAAAACTACCACAAAGTTATCACCTGCTATAAGGAATTTAGTTTGCTAGACCTCTGGTGTACATTCATCAGTAATGAATCCTATGGAGACTCACAGTTCCAATAATAGTTCTCTGCTCCTGGAATATGGAGGTGAACAATATAAAAAGAACCATTATATTTATATTTAATATTAATATTCAATAGATACAACAGCTTTGTAAGATTGGTATTATTTTTTCTTTGTAGATAAGAGAAATAAGTTGAGGAAGTAGGGCAGGAATGTGCCTTTTCAGGTCAAGCTAGTAGTAAGTGGCAGAGCATATCAGTTCTCTCCATCTGCAGTAACATTTGCCTTCTCACTCTGTGAATGTTTGTGGCCCTGGTCTGCCTTTTCAGCTGTTCCACTTCCATCACAGTTTACTGCATGTTGGCCTGCGAGTTTCTTCTTCAAGAAGGCTATATTCTCCTTCACTTATTTAAAAAACAAACAAACAAGAAAAACAGCTTTATTTAGGTATAATTGATGCACCAAAAACTGGACATATTTAATGTATACAATTTTGAGATATGCCTACACATGTGAAACTGTTACTACAATGAAGGTAATAATTGTTATCACCTCCAAAAGTTTCCTCTTGCCCTTTTTGTTTGTTCTTGTTGTAAGAACACTTAACATGAGATTTACCCTCTTAAACTTTTAAGAATACAATACTGAATTATTAATTATAAGCACTATGTTGTACAACAGATTTCTAGAACTTGTTTGCCTTGCATAAATGAAACTTTATACTTATTGATCAGCAACTCTCCCCCTAGTCCACAATACTTTTCTATTCTCTGTTTCTAAGATCTTTACTATTTTAGATTCCTCATGTAAATGCAATCATGCACTAGTTGTCTTTCTGTGATGGGCTTATTTCACTTACCATAATGTCCTCCAGGTTAATCCATTTTGTCCTATATGGCAGGATTTCCTTCTTTTTTAATGCTGAATAATATTCAATTGCATGTAGGGACTTAAATGTCCATTAGTGGATGAATGGATCAAGAAAATGCTCCTTCACTTTTGATAAGGTAGCTTTAACATCATTCTACCATTTCCATCCTAAGTCATGACATGGTCCCTAGACCTAACAGTCTCTCCATCAGTGAGGCTGGGTCATTTAAAGAACTTTCTCCTCACGACACCATGAAAGCCAACTTAAAGAAGTAGGGTGGTGGAAATCTCTTCCCAAAACCATATATATTTTGAAAATACAGCAAATACAACTATTCCTAAAAGAGCAACCAGAAGATACAGTACACCAGCCAGGCTACATCAAATTGTATGGTACTGTTTTCTTGCTTCTGAAAACAAAATAATCATTTAGTGTCAAATGAATCAAGAATTGTGTGAAACAATGTAAACCTCCTTAGTTATACCTGTAAATGAACAGATTAAATGACATCAGCAGCAGCAGAATTTTCAAATAAAAATAACTGCACACAGTTATTTAAGCCATTTTATTCCAATTGCATCTTATTTCATCATCATCATCATACATTGTTGAACACCCATCATGGACCACATGGCATAAATGCAGTTCCTGCTTAGATGCTTATATTAGGATCCTCTTGAGAAGGAGAGAGCAAGATTTTAAGGATCTGGCTCACATGATTGTGGAGGCTGGCAAGTCCAAAACTTGAAGTCAAGAGGCTGAAGACTCAGGGAACACATGATGTTGCATCTTAAGTCTGAAGGTAACCTGGGAGCAAAATTACCTTTTCCTTAGGTGACCTCAGTCTCCTTTCTTTTAATGCATTGAACTGATTGGACAAGACCCATTGCATTATGGAGAGAAATCTGCTTTACTCAAAGGCTACTTATTTAAATGTTAACCTCAACTAAAAAAAACCTTCATAGCAACATTTAGACTGGTGTTTGACCAAATGGTTGAATGCCATGACCTATCCAAGTTGACACATAAAATTAATCAGCACCTAGAGCATGTTTTCAGAGCCAGATCTTAACACTCCAGGAAGTTGCAAGTTTTTCAGTTTTAACTTGCTGATAAGCACAATGCTCTGTGTATAGAGGAAGAGCAACGTTACTGACTGAATGCATAAAATACATTCTTTTTTTTCTTCTCAGCTAAATTAGAACCTCAGTGTGATATAGCCATTGTGGTTTGTCTCTTGATACTTAATGAAAATTATTTTTCTACCAAGACTACCCAAGTCAAAGTGATTATAATCAGTTCCAAAGTTATATTTTGATTGCAATAAATACATAAAATATTCATTAATATTGAAGCCAGAGTGTGAAACCTACTGTTCTTTCCTCATTTACTTTTATTAGCATTTAAAAATTTTTAGATAAGACCTAATTAATTTCAACCACATTCAGAGAAACTGGTTTTACTACAATAAAAAACAAGAGATCATGAAATGTGCACTTTAAGGAGGAAAAAAATGTGTCATGAGGGAGGAAGACTTTGGCGAAGTAGGAAAATAACACCGTACTCCCCCTTATTTCACTCTTAAACCTTTTCATATAAAAAATTCCGTACTGTGCTCAACTTCTTCCTACTTCTTAAATTCTTCTATTCCTTTGTTTGAGGTTAAACAGTTAACATAAAACTTAAGTCTGTGAGAACTTCTATCAAAGGACAATACTTAAATGTTTAACAGTTAATTTAAATATATCCAGGTAAATTCTTATTTTTTGATATACTCTATAGCAATCCATGTAGAAAAGAAAAATAAAAAATATAATTAAAAAATTCATGTCAGATAAATAAAAATAAACACGGAATATCATTTCTTGACTGGTGCATTTAGACATCACATCTTTTTATGTAGAATCTAAATATATTTGAATTTATGAGTTGTAGTGGGTGGTTTTTCAATGAAACAAATTAAACTCTTTAATGCTTCCCTTTTGTTTTCTTTTATCAATATCTAAAAATATAGTTTAATCATACCTGAGGCCTCATATACAGTCAGATTAATAATACATTCAAATTTCTTTTAATGCTCATATTCATGTATACAAATTGTTCATGCATAATTTCCATTTGAATGTTCCTTTGTTTCCAATTTAAAAATGTCATTGATCAAAGAAGAATGTCTTTCCTTAGTTAAATACCTATCTCCAAATTCAAATCTATTATATGCCTTACTTCATGAAAACATTAGAAAATTATCTTAAATGTCTGATGTCTAAGCACATACACATTTTTGGGTATATAAAATTGTAAGAAATACCATACTATATGATAGAGTTGCTTAAGTTGTTTTTAGAATAGGTTGGTTATAAAATGCATAACACATCTGTACTTTTTCTTCAAAAATATATGTAAAACTTCCAGAGATATAAAATAGTACTTAGAGAATGATATATCCATTAGTAGTCAACAATTACCTGGGCTACTGGAAGAGAACAAATCTTCATGCTGTTTTATCCCCACGACATCATTCTCCACACTGTCATCCAAAGGATCTTTCTGAAGTGGAAATCAGACCACTTCTTTCATGTGCTTAATCACCTCAATAGCAATGCACTGTTCTGATGATAAACAAAACCCTCAGTGTGGTCTCAAGGTTGCAGCTGGACTCCTCCCCACCTGGCTCTTGGTTCATTTCACACCCGTGTGTTCTGTTCTTCTTTCTCACTCATCTTCCTCTAGCTCTGCCCAGCCCAGTGTCCTGTGTACGACCACAGGGGGGCCTCTGCCAGGAGCTCTCTCATCCACTACCACCTCCTCTTTCACTGAAGAAGCCCTGACTTGGACCAGCACATCTTCCTTTCATCATCAGTTCCTTAGAGAATCCTCCCCACAAGTCCTTGATGGGACAAAACTTCCCTATTATGCACCCGGTAGCACTCTTCACCTCCCTCATATCACTTACAACATTAAAACTTTTCCTTTACTTGAATATTTTCAATTTCTGTCTTCTCCACTGGTCCACAGGCTTCATGAGGGGGCAGATAATGTGTATTTTGAACTCCAGAGTGTATTTGGAATCTACCATGCACCCCATGTGTAGTAAGAGCCTATTAAATATTTGCAGAATAAAAATTAGTGAATGAATACACAAGTATAAACTGTGTTTGTATGGTTTTGTGCTGTGTGGAGGAACAAGCAAAGAGTGAATTTCTCCAAAAAATGTTTCCTTGAGCAGATGATAGATGGAGGTTCAAGAAAAACATCAACAATTTTTCAGTTTGACACATAGCATCTACGTGAAAGACTGAGATTATATGTGTCTTAATTGAAGAACAGGTGGTGTTTTGAATGTCAAGTCTGAAAGATCATGGTAGTGATCATGAGTCTTAAAAATACTACTTGTATTGGAAACAAGTTTTTCTTAATACCATTCATCTCTTCTTGCACTTAGTTATTTGGACCATACCCTCCCTCCTAAGTGTTGGATGGGCTCAGGACTACCCAGTTAAACTACATTTCCAAACCTCCCCTGTCACCTGCCTATGACCAGCTACTTAGTTTGCCATCAGTATATGAAGAGAAGTGTAATGTGCAAGTTCTGAGACTTGCCTTTAAAATGATCAGGTGTTCATTTCCCCTTTTCTTCTCTTCTAATGGGCCGCGTGTGGGTGTGACCCTACTGAGTCCGTTCTGACTCTGTGAGTGAGGAAAACACCCAAAATAATGGTGAGGCAAAAGCAAAGGAACCTCAGTGCCTGGACAACCCCACACGACAGAGCTGGGGAGTTCATTTGAGAGGGAAAACAATCAAACAAAAACACCACTTATTTCTCTTTTTGGACTCTACATTTTAGCATCTCTTTATCAGAGTTGCTTAGTTTATTTTGTAGCTGCTGAAGCACCCATTCAATTCTATTTATGTGAGTTCATATGACTTTTAAACTGTGTGGAAATAAGAATCTATAAATTGATATTCAATCTTTGCAGAAAAAAAAAATGGACCTAAAATGTGAGAAATGTTCTGGTATTCTTTCCTCTGGATTTATGCTGTTTTATGTATAAGCCTCTTTTTTTACAGCTAGAACATAGACAAGATTTAACAAAAGACTATATTGTTGCAACTAGCAAGGTGAAAACACATATTCCCTAAACTGAAAGCAGGTATGGAGATGAGGGATTTTCCTGAGGAGGAGGGAGAGACACTTGTAGTCATGGGACACAGACTCATGATGGTTTGGGTCTGTTAAGTGTTTTTTAAGCATTGCCAGGATCAAAATCATTTTTGCCCTGAGTCACATGCTATTCTTTAAAGATACAGTGACATCAAGGTTATGCGAACAATAAAGTAATAGTGTACCTAAGGAAGATAATGTGATTTCTCAAAGGAATCACTGGTTAACATGGAATCCAGCTTAAGTGGCACCTCCTAGAAGAGTATCTTTGCACTATTCCTTCTCTTTGAAGCCAGCTAAACTTTTCTTGGTTCATTCTCCTCCTAATCCATTTACATCGCTTTCAAATGAACTCATAGCATAAATTATAGCATCTTATTTTGTCTGGATCTTGTATAACTTTCTTCTTTTTTTTTTTTGCAAGGCAGAGATTTTTATTTAGAGATAAAGCAAGAGGACAGAGCTCCCGGCTCATGCCAGGAGGGGACAAGAGAGTCCCCTTTTTTTGCAATAACTTTCTAACTTCATATTTTTCTACATATCCCTTTACCATTAGTATCCATAAATGTTGATCTCATTTTACAAAA
Organism: Smutsia gigantea; assembly: GCA_032199065.1. NCBI lineage: Eukaryota > Metazoa > Chordata > Mammalia > Pholidota > Manidae > Smutsia > Smutsia gigantea. Next base: position 71,791 of record JAVSCE010018541.1, on the reverse strand, counting down.
AAAAAATCGTCAAGCTCTCTCCCACTTAGAATTTTTGTATCTGCTGCTTCCTCTTCATCAAATATTCTTCTGAAAAACCTCCCAAATGACTTCTCCATCTGACTCCTTCTAGAATCTGCTAACATATCACATTCACAGAAGGACGTTTCCTTGCTAATCATACACATTTTCACTGTCTTCTCTTATTATCTCTTCACTTTTCCTTAATGGCACCTAACAAATTTTACAGTGGTTACACTCATGGTTACTTGTTTAACTTTATCTCCCCCACTGACCTGTAAGGTCAGGCACCACGTCTCTATTGCTTACCACTGAATATGTAGAGTCCAATCTAGTGTCTTACCAAGTGTAGGTACTCTATAAATTTCTAACAAACTGCAAAATGATGTAAAACAGAAAGAACTAGAATCATACGACACTCAAATAAAAGGAAAGTTAAAGTTTGGTAAGCAGTTATAATGATTAATAGAGGAAATGAAAATACTTTAGGTAGAAGACATGTTTTGGATATACTACATGTAGACACAAATACTTCATACTGCTCATGACGGAAGAGAGTCTCAAGATTATTTATAGGAATAAACTGAAATAAACCTTTTCTAACATGGATTGGTAGCAACATATCTATCACTTTAGGATATGAGAATACTTTGTAGTCAACAGGGATAGAAGTCAAAATGTAAAACATATATACATATATACTTATATATCTTCCATGAGAATATGTCAGAGTCTATGTCAAACAGAAAGTTTACCAATAAAGAAGAGACAGAAAGACTGAAAGCAAAAGCAAGAGAAAGAGAAAGAGAATTAGAATGAGAGTAGCAGAAACAAGGAGGGAGTGATGACTCCCACTGCCACACTCCTGGTGTGCACAGTGTATTTGATGGTCTGACAGTGAATCCTTCTTCATCCAATAGCAGAGCCTGGATTTGACTTTTGTCATTGTCTCTAGCTTCTAGCTCTTAGCCAGGCTCCAGCATTGTGTCATTTGATCTATGATTAATATCAGAGTCTCATCTTTAACTTTAATTGACAGGAATTGGGTATGGCCAGGAGTGAATGATATTATTCCATCTTTACTCATAAAATTGAAGCTCCAAATTATTATTTAAGTCAATGGTGTACAACTATAAAGAACCAAATTACAGACTAAATATTGCCCTGTTGGAAATTATAGGGTTTTATGTTTTTCTCCTACAGCATAAACTCATGCCTTCTTGATACTTTAGAAGCACAGGAAATAGTATATGGTAGGTATAACAATAACCTGACTTGCATTATATCCCCACTTAATAATTGACAAATGGCAAGAGTTGAAGTAGATTTGAGGACACTATTAAAGTTTAGTCTACAGAGACTGTTGATTATCTCAATTTTTTATAATTTGGAGAGTGTATACATCTATATCTAATCCAGACAACTACGCCTTCCATTTCCCTTTTTCCTTTTTTAAAGAAGAGTTTGTTGTACAAAAAAGCCAAACACAAACACATCTCATGAAACTATACATCAAGTTCTCAATTTGCTGAATGAATTTGTCCCCTAGATTCTAAAAGAATAAACTACACAACTGCTTCTAGCTCTGATTTTCAAAAACTACCTGAACAAGCCTGCCTGCTGATAGTATATTTGACTTAATAATAGAAACAAGTGAACATAATTTATCTTGGAGAACTGGTTTAATGGTATTTATAGAGACATATCTCCAAAAAAAAAATACAAAAATCATTCAATATTATGAAATAATATTCTTGTAAGTCCTCTGTGTTCTGTAATTCTCTCTTCTCATCTTTCTGTCACTGTGGGGATATTTGCATGAAAATAGTTTCTCTACTGCTAAGAGTTCATCTGTTCCTGCTGCTCATTTCTCACCTGAAGTCACAATTCTCTGAATGTACATCATAATCAGCTCCACATAAGCCAATTTCAATGTCACAAACAAAGGATTATGCCTTCAACTGGGAAATAAACAGCGGGAGCAGATGAAATCTAAAAGCCAAATACCCCATTTTATGGAAATGTCCCAATTAATAAAAATTCAATTGAAGGGAAATATTTTAAGTTATATATCAGCAGAATTATCTTTCAACAGAAGTTTTTCAGTTTGTCACGATGTTTCAATGTGCTTTGTACTCAGGCTAGTTAAACCTGGTTTATTCACTGTTAAGTATGCCAGATGTCTTTTTACCCTTCTGTTTATGTTTAACAGTCTGTCCTAGTTCTATCATTTTTAATTATCTGAAGCCTTTGTGCTAAGATTCATATAGAAGTAGTAACTCCTCCTTGGCATCCATTGATAGTGATTGAATAAAGTAAGAAGACAACAGATGGGCATGGGCAGCTTTGTGGACTCACATGGAGACTTGAATGAGCCTTAAATATCTGCCTATTAAAAATCATGTTCCCTATTTAATTGTACTTCCACCTCCCATTTTAGCTGCTCTACAATGATGCCATAAGTTATAATACTTCAGAGATTATTTCATAACCTTGAATATATTTTAGTCCAGGTTTTTTTTGATGGTTGAAATACTGAATAGAAACAAAAATAAGTTGATTTACTGCTTACTATATTATTATGTCCATAAGATAAAAACTTAACAAAATTTACCAGTTTATTAAATGAATTCTTTCCTATTAAGTAGGGCAAGTAACAATTACTCAACACTTAAAATTTGTCTGACACTCTAACAAACAATAGAGACACCACCACAAGTGAGGCAATGTCTTTTCAAGAAAGATAAATGAGCAAATGGTACACAATAATGCTTAGGAGTTTAATGAGAAATTTATGCAGTTGAAGAAAAGGTCTGAAAAGGAGCAAGTGCATATTTCTATGTAGGTGAGACCAGAAAAGCTTCCTAATGGAAATAAAGCAAAGTCTGTATCTTGAAAGATATAGGCTTTAACCAAGAGGAGTTTGGGAGAGAATAAGGGAGGAAAAAAGTAAGAGAGAAAATTGTAGGCAGAAACAGCAAATGTGAATCTAATAAGCCACCCAGGTGAAGCAGCATGGTATACTGTTAAAATAATTATTGATAAACGTAATAATTCTCAAACTGTTTGTGCATAAGAATCACCTGGGGAGCTTGTTAAAATATAGATACTAAGGCTTCACAATACCCCTATTCTGATTTAGTAGATCTGGCCTTCTAACTGAAAATTTGGATTTCTATCAGGTTCCTGGGAAATGTTAAGACTGCCAATCTGTGAACCACCCTGAGACACAAAGGAAACATGAGTAGAGCTTAGTAGTTAGGTGAAACATGGTTATGACTGCAAGATACGTTATGTAAGCCTCAACTAAACACAAAGAAAAAATCCTATAATGGATATACAAAAAATAACAGGAAAAAAAAGTCAAAGTAAATCACTATTAAAAAAATCACAAATAAGGAAGACAGCAAGAAAGGGAAAAAAGGTCAAAACAACCATAAAACAGGCAGAAAACAATTAATCTGGCAATAGTAAATCATTATGGATGGGTAATTACTTTAAATATAAATGGATTAATATCATTAATGAAAAGGCAGAGTGGCTGAATAGATTAAAAAATATGTCCCAGAGATATGCTGCCCACAAGAGACTCACTTTAGATTTAGTGACACACATAGGCTGAAAGAGAAGGGGTGGAGAAAGATATTCCAAGCAAATTATAACCAAAAGAAAGCAGATATGGAAATAATTATAACAGAAGACACAGACTTTAAATCAAGAGACAAAGGAGGTCATTATATAACAATAAAAGGTTCAATTAACAAGGAAGATAAACAATCATAAATATATATGCACCCAATATCAGAGCACCTAAATATATGAATCAAATATTGACAAATCTAAAGGGAGAAATTGTCAGCAATACAATAATAGTAGGGGGCTTCAGTATCCCACACTTTCAGTAATCCATAGAACATGCAAATGGAAAATCAATAAAGAAACAGCTGACTTGAACAATATAGACCAAAAGAACCTAAAAGACACATAGAGAACTTTCCGTCAATGGCAAATGAGTGCACATTCTTCTCAAGCAACAGAGAACATCTGCCAGGTAAGCCATGTGTTAGGTCATGTCAGCCTAAAAAGCTTCTGCACAGCAAAGGAAACAACCCACATGGCAAAAGGCAACCTACAAAAGGGGAGAAAATATTTGCAAACCATATATCTGATAAGGGGTTAATATCCAAAACAGATAAAGAACTCACACAGCTTAAAAGCAAAACAATAAATAATGTGATTTTTTTTTTAATGGCAAAGGAACTGATGGATATTTCTCAAAATAAAAACAAAAATGACCAACAGGTATATGAAAATGTGTTCAACATCATTAATCATCAGGGAAATGCAAATGACAACCACAGGGATGTATCACCGAACATCTATTAGACTATCTATTAAAAAGACAAAAGATTTCTCTCTCTCTTTCTCTCTTTTTTTTTTTTAAGACAAAAGATGGTAAGTGTTGGTGGGAGAGGATGTGGAGGGAAGGAAATCCTTCTATACTGTTGGAAGGAATTTTAATTGGTATTGCCGTTATGATAAATCCACGGAGCTACCTCAAAAAATTAAAAATAGAACTACCTTATAATTCATCAATCCCACTTCTGGGAGGAAATGAAATCAGGATCTCAAAGAGATTAGCAGCAGCATCCACAACAGTCAATACAGGAAACCACCTAAACATCTGTCAGCAGATGAACAGATAAACAAAATGTGCTGTTTAAACAATGGAATAATATTCAGCTTGAAAAAGAAGGAAGTTCTGTCATTTGTGACAATATGGTTGAATCTGGAAGACATTATGCTAAGTGAAACATGCCAGACATAAAAAGACAAATACCACATGATCTTGCTTACATGTGGAATCCAAAATAGTCAAACTCATTGAAACAAAGAGTAGAATGGTGATTGCCAGAGGCAGGGGGAGAGGGAAATTGGGATATGTTGCTCAAGGAGGACAAAGTTCAAGTTGTGCAAGATGAATAAATTCTTGAGATCTAATGTAGAGCAAGATGACTATCGTTAACAATATGTATTACATATTTGAAATTTGCAAAAGGGAGAGATCTTGAGTATTCTCACCACAAGAAAAAATAAAGAAAATAATAACTGTGAGGTGATGAATATGTTAATTACCTTGATTGTGGCAGTTGTTTTACAATGTGTACGTATATCAAAACCTCAAGTTGTACATCTTAAATATATACAACTTGTATTTGTCAATTCTACATCAATAAATATGGAAAACTAAAGCAAGGAAAAAATTCTCAGCTCCTTTCAGGAAAATTATATAGTAATGAGAAGATAATCAGTACCTCTTCAGCTTTGGCAGTTCGGACTCTGAAAATGCTCATGGTAGGAAAATATGCAATTGAAGAACTAACAGTGAAAAAAAGAGCTGGGAGAGAGGAAAGTGATAGACAGCCATAGAAAAGCCTTTAGAATTATGTATGCACTCAAATAAAAACAGCAACAAAATTTTTAAAATGCATTTGCTATAACAGAGAGTATGTTCTAATAGAATAAATCATGCATATAAAATGATAAGACATCAACTTCACAGTAAATGTGCAAAATCCATATCAAGGAAAAAAAAAAGAAGATCCACAATAAGAAAGACTTAAATGCATGGAGGTATATGTGGTCCTATACAAAAGAGACAAAAATAATACAGATTCTAACACTCTAAAAACTAATCTACAGGTTTATAGCAATATTCTAAGAGTTATGTGGAACATTAAATATCATGTGAATCATGTATGAAAAATTTTAATACAATAATGACAGTAGTGTGGTGTCAGCACCTAAATGTAGAGTTAAGCTTATGGATTAGACTGGGATACAGAAACAAATACCTAAGAAAGTACATCCTAACGACCAAATATATGTCATTGGGAATCACATAGTTTGACTATTTTAGATTCCACATATAAGTGAGGTCATGCAGTACTTAACTTTCTATGTCTGGCTGATTTCACTTGGCACACTGCCCTCCAGGTTCACCCTGCTTTCACAAATGACAGACTCGGTTTCCTCGTCACCTCTGTGATGTTGAGTTAGTCCTCCCCCACACCAAAACACAAAACAAAGCAAACAAAACGAAACAATAACACTTTGTTTCCTCTTCTCTAAAATGAAAAAATACTATTACCTAACTCATAAGGATGTTCTGGGAATACATTCTTGTGAAAGACTCTGGGATATAGTAAGCATCATGCATATTCCTTTAATAATATAGATTGGAGATGATTCCATGCTACTGCATGCACAACAGCCCTGTTCTTTTAGAGGGATATATGATGTTTTATTGTATTATTATCAAGTAACTAATGATTAATATCTAATAGGTTTCCAATTTTTAGGCAATATAAATAATATTGCAATGAGAATATTCTACAATCACCCTGTGAACATATGTAACTGATTCTTTAAGGCAGATAACAAAGATTAGCATACTAGGTTTTAGTGGTACCTCACGTTAAATCATTGCAAATCATTGTTAAAAAAAAATCTGGGCAAAGTTACACCACCAACAGAAGTATAGGAGTGTATTCAATTTGCACACATTTCCTCACACTGTAAACAACTTTTTGGTATTGTCAACCTAAAAATAAAGAAACTAAATGAGAAGCAAAAAAGTGTTTATTTGAAATCAAAGAATTGCAATTCAGGGAGCACAGAATCAAGGAGAAACCCAAATAGTGTACCTACTTGTAGGACAAAAGCAAGGAGGTTTTGTGAGGAATAGGAAAGTGCTGGAATTGGGCAATTACATGAGTTAAGAAGAGGAAAAAAAGAGTTTTCTAGGGTGTTTTAACCAGCTAACCTACTCTGGGTTACACATCAATTGACTGCTGGTTCTCTCTTCAGAACGTCCACAACCATCTGACTTGTAATCAAGATGTCTGTTCTTAAACTGACTTCTCAAACGATTGCCTAAAACTATTGCCCTTTTGCCTAGTCCATAGTTTTCAGCCCAGGTCAGGCAAAAGCAGGTAAGGTGGTTTCTATCCAATGGCCGCTCTGACTCCATTTTAAAATGGCTCCAGTCATGTCAACTTCTCACGGTATCAGAAACATTTTCATGTATTTTAAACTATATTGGTGAAAATGATTATTGCTTCCATTTGCATTCCATTAGTTATGCACAGAATAGACTATCTGTTCACATGTTTAGTATCTCTTTTTGTGAATGACCTCTTCATATGTGGTGCTGTTGTTCTTTTTTTTTTTTCATTTCATTCTGCTTTTTTTTATTTATTATTATTTTTTTAATATAATTTATTTTATTATCATTAATTTACAATTACATGTGCAATATTACGATTATTAAACTACCCCTTCATCAGGTCCCCCCCACCAACTCCATTACAGTCACTGTCCATCAGCGTAGTGAGATGCTATGGAATCACTACTTGTCTTCTCTGAGTTGTACTGCCCTCCCTGGGCCCCCCCAACATTACATCTGCTAATCGTAATGCCCCTTTTTCCGTCTTATCCCTCCCTTCCCGCCCATTTTCCCCAGTCCCTTTCCCTTTGGTAACTATTAGTCCGTTCTTTGGTTCTGTGAGTCTGCTGCTGTTTTGTTCCTTCAGTTTTTTTCTTTGCTCTTATACTCCACATATGAGTGAAATCATTTGATACTTGTCTTTTTCGGCTTGGCTTATTTCACTGAGCATAATACCCTCTAGCTCCATCCATGTTGTTGCAAATGGTAGGATTTGTTTTCTTCTTATGGCTGAATAATATTCCATTGTGTATATGTACCACATCTTCTTTATCCATTCATCTACTGATGGACACTTAGGTTGCTTCCATTTCTTGGCTATTGTAAATAGTGCTGCAATAAACATAGGGGTGCATCTGTCCTTTTCAAATTGGGCTGCTGCATTCTTAGGGTAAATTTCTAAGAGTGGAATTCCAGGGTCAAATGGTATTTCTATTTTGAGTTTTTTGAGGAACCTCCATACTAATTTGCAGTCCCACCAGCAGTGTAGGAGGGTTCCCTTTTCTCCACATCATCGCCAACATTTGTTGTTGTTTGTGTTTTGGATGTTGGCCATCCTCACTGGTGTGAGGTGATATCTCATTGTGGTTTTAATCTGCATTTCTCTGATGATTAGTGATGTGGGGCATCTTTTCATGTACCTGTTGACCATCTGAATTTCTTCTTTGGAGAAGTGTCTATTCATGTCCTCTGTCCATTTCTTAATTGGATTATTTGCTTTCTGTTTGTTAAGGTGCATGAGTTCTTTATATATTTTGGCTGTCAACCCTTTATCAGATACGCCATTTACGAATATATTCTCCCATAATGTAGGATGTCTTTTGTTCTACTGATGGTGTCCTTTGCTGTTACAGAAGCTTTTCAGCTTGATATAGTCCCACTTGTTCATTTTTGCTTTTGTTTCCCTTGCCCGGGGAGATATGTTCATGAAGAAGTTGCTCATGTTTATGTCCAAGAGATTTTTGCCTATGTTTTTTTCTAAGAGTTTTATGGTTTCATGACTTACATTCAAGTCTTTGATCCACCTTGAGTTTACCTTTGTGTATGGGGCTAGACAGTAGTCCAGTTTCATTCTCTTACATGTAGCTGTCCAGTTTTTCCAACACCAGCTGCTGAAGAGGCTGTCATCTCCCCATTGTATATCCAAGGCACTTTTATCAAATATTAATTGACTGTATATGTTTGGGTTAATGTTTGGATTTTCTATTCTGTTCCACTGGTCTGTGGGTCTGTTTTTGTGCCAATACCAAATTGTCTTGATTACTGTGGCTTTGTAGTAGAGCTTGAAGTCAGGGAGCGTAATTCCCCCTGTTTAATTCCTCCTTCTCAGGATTGCTTTGGCTATTCGGGGTCTTTTGTGGTTCCATATGAATTTTAGAATTATTTGTTCCAGTTCATTGAAGAAAGCTGTTGGTAGTTTGATAGGGATTGCATTGAATCTGTAGATTGCTTTAGGTAGTATAGCCATTTTTACAATATTTATTCTTCCTAGCCAAGAGCATGGGATGCATTTCCATTTGTTAGTGTACTCTTTAATTTCTCTTAGGAGTGTCTTGTAGTTTTCAGAGTACAGGTCTTTCACTTCCTTCGTTAGGTTTATTCTGAGGTATTTTATTCTTTTTGATGCAATTGTGAATGGAATTGTTTTCCTGATTTCTCTTTCTGTTAGTTCATCATTAGTGTATAAGAAAGCAACAGATTTATGTGTGTTAATTTTGTATCCTGCAAATTTGCTGAATTCAGATATTAGTTCTAGTAGTTTTGGAATGGAATCTTTAGGGTTTTTTATGTAGAGTATCATGTCATCTGCAAATAGTGACAATTTGACATCTTCTTTACCAATCTGGATGCCTTGTATGTCTTTGTTTTGTCTGATTGCCGTGGCTAGGACCTCCAGTACTATGTTGAATAACAGTGGAGAGAGTGAGCATCCTTGTCTTGTTCCCGAACTTAGATGAAAAGCTTTCAGCATCTCACCATTAAGTATGATGTTAGCTGTGGGTTTGTCATATATAGCCTTTATGATGTTGAGGTACTTGCCCTCTATACCCATTTTGTTGAGAGTTTTAATCAGGAATGGATGCTGAATTTTGTCAAATGCCTTTTCAGCATCTATGGAGATGACCATGTGGTTTTTGTTCTTCTTTTTGTTGATGTGGTGGACGATGTTGATGGATTTTCGAATGTTGTACCATCCTTGCATCCCTGGGATGAATCCCACTTGATCATGGTGTATGATCCTCTTGATGTATTTTTGAATTCGGTTTGCTAATATTTTGTTGAGTATTTTTGCATCTATGTTCTTCAGGGATATTGGTCTGTAATTTTCTTTTTTGGTGAGGTCTTTGCCCGGTTTTGGTATTAGAGTGATGCTGGCTTCATAGAATGAGTTTGGAAGTATTCCCTCCTCTTCTATTTTTTGGAAAACTTTAAGGAGAATGGGTGTTATTTCTTCTCTATACGTCTGGTAGAATTCAGAGGTGAGTCCATCAGGCCCAGGGGTTTTGTTCTTGGGTAGATTTTTGATTACCAATTCAATTTCGTCACTGGTGATTGGTCTGTTTAGTTTTTCTGTTTATTGCTTGGTCAGTCTTGGAAGGCTGTATTTTTCTAAGAAGTTGTCCATTTCTTCTGTGTTTTCCAGCTTGTTAGCATATAGATTCTCATAATATTCTCTTATTATTCTTTGTATTTCTGTGGGGTCTGTCGTGATTTTTCCTTTCTCATTTCTGATTGTGTTTATGTGTGTAGATTCTCTTTTTCTCTTAATGAGTCTGGCTAGGGGTTTATCTATTTTGTTTATTTTTTCAAAGAACCAGCTCTTGGTTTCATTGATTTTTTTCTATTATTTTATTCTTCTCAATTTTATTTATTTCTTCTCTAATCTTTATTATGTGCCTCCTTCTGGTGACTTTGGGCCTCATTTGTTCTTCTTTTTCCAATTTCAGTAATTTTGTCTTTAGACTATTCATTTGGGAATGTCCTTCCTTTGTTAAATAGGCCTGGACTGCAATATACTTTCCTCTTAGAACTGCCTTTGCTGCATCCCACAGAGGTTGTGGTTTTGTGTTGTTGTTGTCATTAGTCTCCATATATTCTTTGATTTCTTTTTTGATTTGGTCGTTAACCCATTGATTAATTAGGAGAGCGTTATTAAGTCTCCATGTATTTGTGAGCCTTTTTGATTTCTTTCTAAAATTTATTTCTAGTTTTATACCTTGGTGATCTGAGAAGTTGGTTGGTAGGATTTCAATATTTTTGTAATTACTGAGGTTCTTTTTGTGGCCTAGTATGTGGCCTATTCTGGAAAATGTTCCATGTGTACTTGAGAAGAATGTGTATCCTGTTGCTTTTAGGTGTAGAGTTCTGTAGATGTCTGTTAGGTCCATCTGTTCTAGTGTGTTGTTCAGTGCCTGTGTGTCTTTACTTATTTTCTGTCTGGTTGATCTGTCCTCTGGAGTGAGTGGTGTGTTGAAGTCTCCTAAGATGAATGCATTGCTGTCTATTTCCTCCTTTAATTCTGTTAGTATTTGTTTCACATATGTCAGCGCTCCTGTGTTGGGTGCGTATATATGTATAATGGTTATATCTTCTTGTTGGACTGACCCCTTTATCATTATGTAATGTCCTTCTTTATCTTTTGCTACTTTCTTCGTTTTGAAGTCTATTTTGTCTGATACAAGTACTGAAACACCTGCTTTTTTCGCTTTGTTGTTTGCATGAAATATCTTTTTCCATCCCTTCACTTTTAGTCTTTGTATATCTTTGGATTTGAGGTGAGTTTCTTGTAGGCAGCATATAGATGGGTCTTGCTTTTTTATCCATTCTGTTACTCTGTGTCTTTTGATTGGTGCATTCAGTCCATTTACATTTAGGGTGATTATTGATAGGTATGTACTTATTGCCATTGCTGGCTTTAGATTCGTGGTTACCAAGGGTTCAAGGGTTGCTTCTTTACTATCTAACAATCTAACTTAACTTTCTTGTTAAGTTATTGTAAACACAGTCTGATGTTTCTTTCTTTCTCTCCCTTCTTATTTCTCCTCCTCCATTCTTTCTATAATAGGTGTTTTATTCTTTGCCTTTAGTTGGTATTTGGATGGTCTGCTTTCTTTGCTATGATTTTTTTTTTCTCTGGTGACATCTTTTTAGCCGTAGGTGTGCTTCCCTCTAGAGCAGTCCATTTAAGATATCCTGTAGTGGTGGTTTATGAGAGGCAAACTCTCTTAACTTTCGTTTATCTGGAAATTCTTTAATCCCTCCATCATATTTAAATGATAATCGTGCTGGATACAATATTCTTGGTTCGAGGCCCTTCTGTTTCATAACGTTAAATATATCATGCCATTCTCTTCTGGCCTGTAAGGTTTCTGTTGAGAAGTCTGATGATAGTCTGATGGGTTTTCCTTTGTAGGTGATCTTTTTTCTCTCTCTAGCTGCCTTTAATACCCTGTCTTTAGCTTTGATCTTTGCCATCTTAATTATTATGTGTCTTGGTGTTGTCTTCCTTGGGTCCTTTGTGTTGGGAGATCTATGAGCTTTGGTGGACTGCGAGACTACTTCCTTCCCCAGCGAGGATAAGTTTTCAGCAATTATTTCTTCAAAGACACTTTCTATCCCTTTTTCTCTCTCTTCTTCCTCTGGTACTCCTATAATGCGGTTATTGTTCTATTTGGATTGGTCACACAGTTCTCTTAATATTCTTTCATTCCTAGAAATCCTTTTATCTCTCTCTGCCTCAGCTGCTCTGTACTCCTGTTCTCTGTTTTTCTATTCCATTAACAGTCTCTCGCATCTCATCCATTCTGCTGTTAAGCCCGTCGATCGCTTGTCTGATTTCTGTGTTGTCTTTCCTCACTTCCCTCACTTCCTTCCTCAGCTCTTGCACATTTCTCTGTAGGTCCATCAGCATGGTTATGACTTTTATTCTGAATTGTTTTTCAGGGAGGCTGTGCATTTCCATCCCTTCCGACTCCCTCTCTGGGGTTGTCTGGTTGATTTTGGTCTGAACCATATTCCTCTGTCTTTTCATGGCTGTATAATTTGATCTGTGATAGTTGCCACGTATGTCATCTGGGCTCTTTAAGACTTTAAAAAGAGAAGAAATGAAAAAAGAAAAAAAAAAGAGAAGAAAAGAAAAAAAAGAAAGAAAGAAAAAAAGAAAAAAGGAAAGAAAAGAAAAAACAAAAACAAAACAAAAAACAAAACAAAACAAAAAAAACAAAAAAAAATACCCACCGGACGTGGATTCTGTGGGAATGCTCTAGGTGGCGCTATTGCCCCACTATTCCACAGCTGTGACTGTGCCACTCCGCAGGGCCCTTTATCGCTCTGACAGGGGTGGGAAAGAGTAGGAGGCTGTTGATCTCTGTGAGAAGTGTTAAGTATGGCTACGCTTCCTCAGTCGCCAGCTAATGTGTCTGAAACTCCCCAGGACTCCCAGCCTGCTGGGCTGAGTGTGCTGGGGCGATCCGGCTCCTCCGCTGGGCTCCTGTCTCTTTAAGACCGCTGAGGAAAGCGCGCACTTTTTTTTCCTTCCCGGAGCCGGCTGCAAGCACCCTGGCGCGTTCCCCGCTCAGATCCTGCCCCTCTGTCTCTCCAATCTCCGCTGCACTGCGCGATGTGGGTCAGCGCTCCCCACGCAGATCACTGGGGCTGGCTACTTCACGGGGTGTACTTCCACTCCCTCCTGGCTCTGAATCCTCTCCTCCCGCCTGTGCGCTTGGGTGGGGGAGGGCTCGGGTCCCACCGGGTCGCGGCTCCGTATCTTACCCGCCTCTTGGGGTGCCGAGTCCTCTCGGGTGTAGCTGCACGCTGTGCGCTTTCCTGTGAATTCTCGTCTATCTTTTAGGAATAGATGTATTTTCTGTGTTTTCGTAGATAAATATAGTGTTGGGAGGAGATTTCTGCCGCCCTGCTCACACCGCCATCTTCCCGGAAGTCTCCTGGTGCTGTTGTTCTATTGGGCATGCTGAGCTTGTTTATTTGCTTGGTTTTTGACTCTTTCCTGTTTGAATGAGTTGTATTCTTTCTAAAAATTAAGCAAAATTGGCCATGTATTGATGTATTGTGTGTGTTTAAACAGTTTGGTATTTGCCTTTTGATTTGTTTATGTTACTATTTACCATTCAGAAAGTTTATGACTGATGAAAACTCCCTAGGTACTATTTTATACCTCAAACCTCTTTGGCGGTAGTGCAACAGATGAGCTGGGAGACTTAGGCAATGCCAGAGATTGGTGTACTAAAGAGTCCATAAGGTATTCACACACTTATAGCCTTGGGGATTGAAAATCCCTTTATAAATTATAATCCTGATTTACTTTTGGGGACTGGCCTTGCCAATGTTGTAGGGAGACAAAGTTGCGTGTTAATTTGTATTTCTTACTTTTTTATACATAACTGCAAGACTGAAAAATTTGTCTAGTAGGCAATGTTTTACTACAGTGTATCATCTGAATTATTTTGAGCATCTCTTTGGAAGTAAGAACGGCCTCATGGCATGTATTCTTGAAAGCATAGCCTCACTTATAGTCTCCATATTTTAATGGCCTTACGTTAAACAGTTTTAGAGTTTAAATAACTTAGGTTAAGTACTGTGAGTGAATGATAGAGTTAAAAAGAAGAGATAAATTTGGCCTTTTGTGATACGTATTTTGCAAAACAAGTTTTGCTAGTTTCTTTTTTAACTAAAAGATGTTAAAAATTATTGGCAAGTGCTGCAGGAGAAAAGAAAACAGTTATTTAGAGCCTACTATATCCCAGAAACTTACACATTATTACATTTACTTCTCACCACTCTGGAAACTGATGGCCCAGTCATCCCTTACATCTATCCATTTAACAAATCTTATTGAGCACCTACTACATAAAGGCATTGTTTCCAGAACTAAGACATACAGTGACAAAAAAAAAAACTAGAACCCTTCTGCCTTCTTAAAAAGTATAGGGCGATGAAAATTAAGGTTATAAATAATGAGCTACATAGTTGGTTAGAAAGTTAAAATCCTTTGTAAGAGAAAAAGTATAGCATCTACCAACTATAAAAACCTAGGTTATCTCCCTAGCTAATGGCCAAGCCCTTCTACTCTTGTCATGTATTGAGATTTTAAAATTGAATTCCTACATATGAAAAAGTTTCTAAAGCTTTAAGCCCTGACTCATGAAAGAGAGAGCATTGAATGGAATTCTCTTATGCAGAGAACCAGAAGCCTTTGTTAAGTTCAAACTATGAAATAGGGATAAAATAAATTTAAGATGGTCTTTAAAGTAGTGAGATTATAGTACAGTGCTTGAGAGTAAGAGCTTACTTGTTAATAATTATGCTCAGACAACAAGACAGGACTGCCTGGGATGTTTCAGACAATCTATGACTGCGTCACTCTATTGATCATTGAGGGCAAGATTTTGCTGACGTCTAATCAAAGCCAGACCGACTGTACAAACCTGGAGAAAACTGTTTTCAGGATTGCAGCTTCAAGAAATTCATGATTTTTGCCCCATTCTTACCATCCACCTGAAAGCCTCAACCTCTTAGAAGAATTGTGATGGAGGAAGGCTTCTTGGCAAGTGTCAGCCAAATTCACTGTCTTATCCTGTCCTATGGGATAAACAAGTGACAATCTTAGAAGCTTATGCATAACTTTGTACCAGACACATCTGAGAGAGGTCACAGTGATACCAAGTGGACTCTAGCTCATAATGCTTGAGTGAAAAATTTCATCCTAAAATGTGTAATATTAATAACACCAGGATAGTGTAATTACATGGATGACTTCTTTTAAATTTCATGGAACTTTGACTACCATAAGGTCTCAGTGCATCAAGAATGACATGCAATCTTGAAATTTTGATTTGTGGGAGATGCCACCAGGCCTTGGTAGCATGACTCCCTGACCAACATCATCCCTTACTCTCTTTTGTCTAGTATCATTCACGATCTGCCACTGCACATAGACACAAGGGTTACAGAAACTTGAGAAATATATTTTAGATATAAGAATTTAGTAATCAAAATTGTATTTTAGGAAACTTTCACAAACATAAAGCATTACCATGTATAGATTCAAGCACAGATTATGACACTTTAATTGGTGTCATATCACATATAGTCTCTGAATTGAATTAGAAAGTAAGAAATAGAGTATATTGTGATTCTTATATAATCAATATTTTGTCATTGTGAGTGATTCCATAGTTTAACTAATATGTTAATTTTCACAAACATTAGATATGATAATCATTTAAGTCCCACATGCAAAATAGTAGATCAACTGTCCTATACTCCTTTGGTAATGTAATTAACTAGCTCTTGCTTCTGACCTGAGAAAAATACCCACATAAAACTGACCAATTTTATTGCACTATATTGATTTTTGATTTGTACTACAGCATATTGTATAAACAAAAAGCCAAAAAATTATGCTAAGTGAAGTAAGTCAAACAGAGACAGACAATTAGTGTATGATGTCACTTATATATGGAATCTATAAGAAAGCCAAAGTCACAAAAACAGGGTAGAATGGTGGTTACCAGGGGTTGGAGGATGGGGCAGTGGGGATGTTAATCAATGGGTACAAATTTCCAGTTATAAAATGAATAGGTATTGACTGTGTTGTTTATGTGAAACCATCATAAGACTGTATATCAATGATACTTTAATAAAAAAATTTAAAAATTAAATAAATGAGTAAGTTTTGGAGATCTGTTCATCATGGTGTCTATAGTTAGCAATTCTGTATTACAGACATCAGAGTTTCTAATAGAGTAAATCTTAAATGTTGTCATTATAAAAAAAATAAGTGAGGCGATGGATGTATTAATCTACCTTATTGTGGTAACCATTTAGCAATACATACATGTATGAAATCAAAACATCAGATACCTTAAACTTACACAATATTATATGCCAATTATATGCCAAAAAGCTGGAGAGAAATTAGTACATAAAATAGCCAAACATTGAAATACATCTTTGAAAAAATATGAAATGTTTTGTATGCCTTGTAATAATTAAGTATAAGAAATTACTTTTGGGAGTGTCTTGTAGTTTTCAGAGTACAGGTCTTTCACTTCCTTTGTTAGGTTTATTCCTAGGTACTTAATTCTTTTTGATGCAGTTGTGAATGGAATTGTTTTTCTGATTTCTCTTTCTGTTAGTTCATCGTTAGTGTATAGGAAAGCAACAGATTTCTGTGTGTTAATTTTGTATCCTGCAACTTTGCTGAATTCAGATATGAATGGATGAAGAAGATGTGGTACATATATACAATGGAATATTATTCAGCCATAAGAAGAAAACAAATCCTACCATTTGCAACAACATGGATGGAGCTAGAGGGTATTATGCTCAGTGAAATAAGCCAAGCCGAAAAAGACAAGTATCAAAATGATTTCACTCATATGTGGAGTATAAGAACAAAGAAAAAAACTGAAGGAACAAAACAGCAGCAGACTCACAGAACCCAAGAACGGACTAATAGTTACCAAAGGAAAGGGACTGGGGAAAATGGGTGGGAAGGGAGGGATAAGAGGGAAAAAGGGGCATTACGATTAGCAAATGTAATGTTGGGGGGGCACGGGGAGGGCAGTACAACTCAGAGAAGACAAGTAGTGATTCTATAGCATCTCACTACGCTGATGGACAGTGACTGTAATGGGGTTGGTGGGGGGGACCTCATGAAGGGGTAGTTTAATAACCATAATATTGCACATGTAATTATAGATTAATGATAATAAAATAAATTATATAAAAAAGTAACACAAAATATAAAGTGAAAAAAATTAAAGAAATGCAAAAAAATAAAAAATAAAATAAATTTAAAAAAAAGAAATTACTTTTGGTTATATGGATTGTTAATTGAGTTCATTATCTGATCAAAATTATCTGGGTTATGCAACTACAAATATAAAATATATGAAATCAGGGATCTTTGTTTTGTGTGGATATTAACTCTAATCACTGTAAGTTTTGAGATGAAACATCACTCAAAATACTACAACCAACAAAATAAAGCCCTGAATGAATCCAACTCCAATTATGACCCAAGCATACATTAGCATAGGCAAGGATAAAACAACCCCATAAATAATACCTCAAACATACTTTTATCAGAAAAATCTGAAAAAATGGGATTTGTGGTTTATCATCTGTATATTATCACATATAATTTCTATAAGTCAATACTGAAGACATAGCCTTAAAAAAATAACTATATAAAGACAAGACAGATTGCTGAATCCAAAATTTTTGTGTTGGTATTCTAATAGACTATCTTCATAGGTTACTAAAACAGGGCAAAATTTTGTTTTTAATTTTATTTCCTTCAGAAAACAAATGCATTATTGTGAACCAATTAATTGCAAGTCCAAGAAAAGTATGATAGAATGGAAATGCATAATTGCAAAATATATGTACATAGAAAAGTGGCCATCAAAGGCACAAATTTCCTCCCTGCTTGTAGCACACTATTTTTAAATATTTCAAAATGGTATGCATATAGCCAATATTTCCTATTTTCTGAATTTCTCTAAGGATAAAAACTCATACTTGGAAAAGGATAAAATGTCCTATCCAAAGATTTCTGTAAAAAGAAATCTAAACAATTTAGATTGGCTAAAAAAATAAGAAGCAGCAGTTAAAATATTTCTCATTAAGGTAATCATATAAATATAACCTTGATTGTATGGAGTCATTAAACTTATGATTTGAACATAATAACAGAATAGAAAACTTTGTGTAAAAATAGCAGAGTACCAAATGATAAATGTACCATATGATGCAGAATAACTTCTACTTAAAAGTTTAAAGACAAATTTGTGAGTTTAAGTCAACTTATATATAAATTTAGCAATCAACCCAGGTCTTTGGATAAGACATTTGTTAATTGTGTGCAGTAGACAAAGAAAGATGGTTACCAAGGACTCATTCACTTCTCCTACTCCTGTTTACAGTTCAGGACACTCACCCAGCCCTTGGATACTACCTGGAGATGCAGAAGTGGTTAACGGGCTCTCTATATTAGTGATCCCTTGAAATATAGGAATATTGAATCATACCTAAGATTCTGCAAGGTGTATGCAAGATAAAAATAGGGTATCAGGAAAATGATATGCTGCGATATATCTCAGTCCTTTAATGTTGTTCTCTTTCCACAACCATCTACAAAAACAGACTGTTTACCACTTGTCACTGGTTCCACCCCAACATGAACAGAAAGGCTTCTTTTTCACTGGCTTTTCTCCACTGATTACCCATTCTGAGGAATTAGTGACTATTATATCTCAGCTGTTCTACCTCACTTAGGAAAACAAAGTTTATATTAGAATTCAAAGAATATTTGAATATTATAATTCAAAATGTGTCCCTATCTAGTTTCATGCAAATGTATCTCTGACATACTTACTCAAAGCAGTATGTTCCTAGTCAAATGATGTTTATGATGAATACCTTTATTTCCTTAGCATGAAACAATAATTCTTTTACAAGTCTGTGCTTATTTTCTCATAGACACTCACACTTGCTCTTCTTTCCCCCTTTCCACAGGGAAAATGATTGCTCAACTTTAAGAAATCTTCATAAGGTAAAAATGTCTTAATTACAAAAGATTTTTTATGAACATAGAAAATCATCTTATAGCCATATTTAGTTTACAATGAAATTACAACAGATCTGAAATTTGGAGTTGGAAACTTCTAGGTTTGCATCTTGACTTTATCATTTACTGGCCATGCATGTGTGAAGGATTTAATCTTTTTTGAGCCTCTATGTTCTTTCATAAATGTGAACAATTATATCTAATTTGAAGAGAATTACAGACAAAATACATAAAGCACACTGTGGATACATAGTGAATGGTCAGTAAACAGTAGCTATTTTATTTTTAGCTTTTTAATATGTCATTATTATCTACTTAAGGATAAGTCTAACAAGAATTTGTGTCAAGTTTTACCATTAAAAATCCAGGAAGAATATTTTTATGGATTACATATTTTATTTTGTGTCTTTAATTTAAAATCAGTAGAAATGCAGATGTTAGACACAAGTCCCATTGCTTTCCTAAAGCAAAGAACATCTGGAGCTAATACCAACAGGAAGTTGTACTTGGTAATAGTTCTCTAAAGGATCTCTATTCGATGTGTGAACATCTGAATTGAGAGACTGATTTATTCTTGGTATTCTATCTATTGCCTTCTCACTAAGCCTTACAAGTATAGTTCCTATTTGTGAGTTCACCTGTCAAACAAAGAGGGGCACTTATCACTTCTAATTAAAGGAATAACAAAACAAGAGTATCTGCAACAAACAAAAAAGTAGAATCCAGATCGAAGGAACCTGTTTTGAATGCAGAGCCTTATTTACTCCACCTCTTTGACCTAGTATTGTGAAATACCAATGAGAGATACCAAACCACTCATACTTATTATGGAATTATTCAGCACAACAAAATATTATAAGAAAATCAAACCTGCATAAAACTAATTGTCATATTCATATATACCATACCCACAAAGGAGAGGGGTAAATAGTCATAATGCCTTATCACTGAGGCGGTTTCTGCCATGTGTCATCTGAGAACAGACTCTTTTTCTTTTCCCAACAGCTACATAGAATATTACTATGTATGAGATCTAATGTGCTAGTTTCTGGAAGGCAAGTTCCATAACTTTCAGCTAGTGACTTGACCTGTCAGGTCTTGGAGAGCCAAAAAGCACTATGCATCCCTACACTGGGATCAATATCATGAAGCTGGGATCCAAGAGTAACATGTTTACTCAGAGCAAACCCTAATGTGTGAGTCCTAGATATATCTGGTAGGGCACATGATGATTCTGCTACCCCCTCCCATCAGGTTGAAGTTTTATATATGTGCAAAATGTGCAAAACTGAAGTTGATCTCATCTTACTACATGTGATTAGTGTATATCTCATTGTGCTACTTCCATCTATTTGACTGTAGGTTTAATGACTAGTATATCAAGCAATACTATTTCATTAATACCAAAAAGAGGTAGATGGTATTGTCCCTAAACCCTACTTGTGGGCAGAAAATATGATTCAGAGCTATGCTTTATACAAATAGACACTTTATTCTTGTTGAAGAATGTCCTTTTCTGCTATTTTTCTCCCAGTTCTCTAACACCTCGTGTCTAATCTCTAAGGTGCAACAAAAGGAATGCAGACGGTGCAATTATCATAGTCAACTGATATGCAAACCTACAGTTTCTAAATATGACAGCTGTTGTCTTTTTGTTTCAGTAGTTTAAACATTTTTGATAGAATGAAAGACAGATATTCAGAAGATACTAGTTACATATTTATGTGTTAGTCCTAAAAGATACTATAATGATTTCAGTACTCATGGAAACCAGGAGACAGTAGTGAAGTCCGCTATAAACTGTATGTTAAACTTCAGGAAAAATATATAATTTGTGTTTTGCATAGAACTTCAATTTCAATGTCATTTCATAATAAATGTCTACTTTTTGCCAAACACCTTTGTATCATTGTTTGGTTCATAAACTAATATAAATATATAAAATTAAAATGAGGAAGTATACAAAGACAGAAGAGAGCCATATTACACAATATCTGTTAAGACATTGCCTTGATAAGCCTTTGCTTTGAGAATTACAGCCATTATTTAGATTACAAAGAAAGGGCAGATGTCCCATCTCACGAATTAAAACCAGTACATGTCTATGTATATCTATGTTTATGTATGAAATGCATTATTGGAAGCTATAGGGAATCCCTGGAATTTGTTGCAATGCTAATATTCCACGTTTTTGCTCTCATTCGCTCAATCCTTACACATGTATGTGCACCCACATATACTAACACACATAAATACTTATACATACACTTGTACATTTAAATATTTACTTAAATATATATTACAAATACACATTTATATTAGTTGCCTGTATTTCACATACACACACATATACATATTCAGAAGCATTGTTTTTATCAGCTAAACATTTTATTGTGCTTAATCCTTTTGCAAAGACTTATTTCTCTATGAAAGAACATTCATATCTTATATCCCAGAATATTGGACTGCTAGGACAAGGCTATCTAAAATTTGATTACAAATGCACAGAGGGCTGAGTTAGACAAGGTTCCAAGTACTCACTTCATATAAATTTTAAAACAAGTTTTTAAAAAGGAATATAAACACCTCCCAGCTTTTAGGGAGGGTGAGGCAGTATGGCAGTGAAACAGTCCTCTGTTGGTTACCATAGTGACTTGGTCTGAGAGAACAAGAATTTCACTGTTATGGATTCACCAGGGGCAGATGTCTTGTCATTTTCTTGTTGATATCACATTCTTTTCCTTCCTTGGGGCTTTAAATTGAATTTTGGGATGATTAGGGTGGAGCTAGCTTGACATTAGAGATGAAAGTTTTCCAGATTTTCAGAGCTGAATCTATTAGAGTGAACCAAGAGTTAAAGTGGTAGTGCAAACTTTCTCAAGGAAACCACAAAGTTCAGTCCCAAATGTATCCACTAAACTTTTGAAATAGGCCTCAAGACCTATAACAAGGGTTATTTCTCATGCTTAAACATCAGTGTTTCCTTTACAGTCATGTTTTATAAGACACTAAACAAATCTCTCATATGGTTCTGCCCTGGTACACGATTGGGAAGAATTGGACCAGGTCAACAACTAGACATCACACATGTACATGTATTGATAACAAACAAAGGAAAGGTTGCTAGAGCACAGATTGTAAGACATTAAAGGGGAATTTTTGAGAGAAAAATCACTGTAAGAGAAGAATAAATCTTGCTGAATAAGATAGTCCCAACATCAGATCCTGAGTGTTGGGATAGAGAGCTACAGTTGTGAACCTTCTATATTTCTCTGGAGGAGCCATTTACCCTGGGACTCCCCCTCTTTGAACATGGATCCAGATTTAGACTAGAGTTCTCAGAAACAGACACTAATATAAAGCTGATGTGTTATGCTTATTTAGGGTGAACAATCCCAAACATCCAGAATGAAGGAAAAAGGAAAGTGAGGCAGAGAAGGGAAAAAGAAAATTGAAATTTATTTCTTATCAAGTTGATGTTAGGGTCACAGAAAAACATAGCTTGTCACTCAATCATACTGGATATCTTCAGATAAAGTGAATGGATTTCCTGCATCACAAAAGAGTCTACATGGGGAAGAAAAGACAACCAATTTGTGTACTAACTCCTTCCTTTTTTCCTTCTGTTGATCAAAGATCATCCAACAAAGCATTTATTCAACCACACATTTAGGGTTGTGGCTTATGTATGGGAAAGCCACAACCTCTGTTTTCTTCTGCTATCTGACCTGAGTGCTAAGGTTGGTGTGGCTCCTGCTATAATAGATGTCATGGAACTCAGTCCTAAGCTTCATTTTCACCTCTGAAGGTGTCTAAATATTCAAGATATAGTCACTTGTAATTTCCTAAGAAACAAAGATGTTTAGCAAAATACACTATAATCACTACTTCTGCATCTGGTCCTAGGAAAATATTTAATATTTCATCATCAATCTTCTTTACCACCCTTTTTAGATTTTACCAGGAAGCCCCAGAGCTTCATCGTGAGGTATAGGAGCACTTATTTGCCTTCTCATGTTGCTGTAGTTGACCATCCACACTTATCACTGGGCAGAGAAATTCTAGGAGATAATGTAGTGAACTCCTATATTGCAAACATATCCCTCTTCTTCCATTATGTGGTCACAATTCTCTTTTCATAGTTAAAAGGCTTGATTACATCAGCCTACAGATAAATTATTTTTCTGCTCCTTGGCCTATTGTTATGAAGAATCCAAAGTAGACAAGCAGTAGGCACAGCCTCCAGTTCAGTGAATCCTTACAATATGTGCTGATAGAAGTGTTGAACTCTTGAAAACACAGAAGTTGAATCCAGCAGAGTGTGTTTGCAGAGCTGGAGAGCACAAATTCTATAAGCTGGTCCAGTGACAGTAAGGGTCCATCCTATTACATCCCTGCTTCTTAGACCTGTAATTTTTCATTATGGGGCAGATACTATGATATATTGTCCATTATGACATTATTCTAACCCTTTGAAGTGATTTATCTCAGCTGCATGCATCACTGAGGTATGGCTTCAGTAGGCTCTTTCAATGTTCTGTTAACCAATCTGTTTCTGGGTGAGGAGGTACATGATATATGACATGATCCAATAGTTTGGAGCCAACTGATCCACACCTGTGCTATAAATGTGTCTCTTGATTCACAGTAATGTGTGGGATATCATTTTGATAGATCAGGCATTCTGAACACCACTGACAAAAGGCATGGGTGAAGTCACTGTGGACAGAGATGGTATCTCAATATCCAGGTTATATATTCATTCTGTTAAGAATGAGTCAATTCTCCTTGTAAGTGGAAAGTATAAATTTTAACAACCTACTACCTAGTGCCTGGCAGTCTCTGAAAATACAGTGTCTCAATAGCTCACCACTGATCTCTACTAGTAGCAGATTGGTAAGGTCAGGAGCTAGACCAGCTGTAGTGACATAGAAAGCCTGCGCTTTTGGTGACAATCATAGCTCCATCCTTGCCACCATTTCCATTCTGTTTGTGGTTCCATACAAACTCAGGGTTATCTGAAGAGCTGGTGACACCCATAGGTAATCCTGTCCACCTGGTTTTGGAGTGACTCATCTGTGTTAGATGATCTCTGGTTGGTGTTATCTAAGGAACATAAAGATCCAAATCTCCAGTCCCTTAGTCCACTCACATGCCTCAGATCAACCAGCCGCATTATTCTCCATCTCCCAGGCATCATGATATATCCATATTTTTCCTTCCTTATCCCTTCATGGCATGTGAACAACCACATGTTCTGTTATCAGCTCCGTTGATTGTATTTCCCTATACCGTGGTCCTCACGGCCAACTTAGTGACAATAATGTAGCAGCTGTTTTTGTCTAGCTTACTCCCAAATCTCACACCAGCCTCTCTGCAAAGACTCACATCCTTTCTTTTTCCATTGGTTGATTGTTAGGCTTTTTGCATGAGGCTAAGTGGGGTGGCACTTGTGGCAAAAGAGGTTGGTAATATGAAATTTTAAAACAATTGTTTATGATTATGAGACAACTGCTTCTTTATGTCTTCTGCACCTGATCAGGCCTGTTTCTGATTGTACCACTACCATCATGCAACAGATTGCTATGGCTGCGTAATCTTAGGCATTGGGAAATTGGGTGACACAGAGCTCATGATGGCTAGCCATGGTTACCTAGTCAATTAGTGTATTCTTATCAGAGAATCATCACATACTTGGATCCAAAAGCTCTTTGCAGGAGAGAAAATACTTCTCTTCTGAGGAGGATATCAACTGTTTCAGGACCCCATATTCTATTCTTTGACATTCCTGACTCCACACACCATCATTATTCTCCATGGATGCCTTTAGCAAGATTGAATCTATTGAGTCTTAAGTCCCAGAGTGGGATAGAAACTTTAAACAGCCTGAACATTCTTAAGAGTAATCTTGTATTGGGCCACACTTGAAAATGACAACCATTGAAGTCACCCAATAAATGACGCATAAAAGTTTCATAAATACCTAAGAGCTGTGTCTCTATCTTAGTGGCAAGAGACACAGGGTGCTACACTTTCTTGTGCCTTAGAGGGGATAGCATAGCATATCCCAGACCATGAACTTTCTAAAATGTTCACAGGACCTTGTTTTCTTCTGGGATTTTTTTTCTCATACCAACTGTCATATCTGTGTCTTTCTATGATGTCTACAGAATTCATCACTTTCTGCTCAACAACTCCACTTAGTATTATGCATTAATATAATGGGACAGCATCACATTCTGACAAATGAAGTTTAGGACATATAGTTAACAGAGAGAAGCAGAATTGGTATAGACTTGTTCTACTTCTTTTCTTGCCATCTAAATGTAAATTGCTCTCAATCACCTCTAAGGAGGTCTATTGAGAAGAAATTTTTCCCGTATAAATAGCTTCGTGCCAAGTGCCAAAGTTTACAGAGATCAGTTCTAACTATGATACTATATTTAGCAAAGTGACTACAGTTAGGGCCACCTCCAAAATAAGTTTACATATTATTCATTCTTATTCATTTATGTGCTTTTCTTTCCATTTTTCTATTTTTTTCCCTTGAAGAAGCCAAATGAAAAAATTAGATCACAATACTGTGTTGATCACCATCCATGCATGTTCACGTTTTTGTTAATGTTCACTACTTCTGTATACTTCCAGAATTTCTGTATCACTTTGGTTTTATTATGAAGAAGAGAGAAATTTTAGATATACTGCTCCTATACCAAGGAAGTGTAAAAGCCTCTTGATATCCCAATACTTTCCCTTTCAACTTTATCTCATTACAAGTAAATATAGGTGAAAACTTTCATAATTGTGATGCCATGCATGTCGGGGATTTTTACCTCCACAATTAACATAAGTGTCACAGCAAAATTTAGCTGGATGTGTAGCAGAAAACATATTACTATTCATAGCAAAATGTCAGTGATCTATTACTAAAAAGTGTATGCTGATTTTCTTTGTCTTCCAGAGAATGTTTTCCACAAGTAAAGGAGATGATAGGACCTGAAAGCATGATAATATATAAAGATGTTTACAACTCTATAAAAAAGAACATTTTTTTAAGCCAGAAATTCTCATACTCTTCTCTACAGAACCTCTAGAGCCCGAGGCAACCCCTTGAGGCTGAGGAGGGGCAAACCAGGAGGAATAAGCAGGCTCTCTAATGTCTAATCACATTTTGAGACTGAGCAGCTTCAGTGTATCTGCTTTGAACATTACACAGTTGTTAGATTTTATCTGAAAGTTTTTTTTTTTGTTTATGTTTCTTAAGCCATTGATCTGATCCAACTTTTTAATGGTCACTCTTAGCAATTATATATGCTTACCAACCTAACTTTCAAGGCTTTACCATAAAACAATAATAAATCCAATATTATCACATATTAAATAATTGCTTTAAAATTATGGTGTTTTCCACTATTTCTTTAGCTATATCTTTTGGGAAAAACCTAACCAGTTAAACCAATAATAGTGACTTCCTGGGACGTTGCTGAGATTTCTAATGCTTCAGACAATATTATATTGTTGAAGTAAAAGGTCTGGTTATGTGATTTTTATATTTTAGCACATCATTTTTCCTCTGATCATCTGAAAAATGTATGGAATTATGTTTCACAGTATATAAAAATCTTTATTCTGCTTCTCAATAAAATTGATATTGTAGTTTATTCTTCTGGGAAATGTTTTTAAAGTAATAAGCAATGAATGACAAATATTCAGGTATATGAGTCATTGCTGTCATCTGATAACACAGAAACTTGTTTTGGATATAAAGACTGGACTTAAATTTAGAGAGAAAACCATGGAAATAATGATTATGTTTATATGCTTGCCCATGTACAGCACACATATCCACAATGTGGTGAAATATTATCCTGTCACTGAAATGCATAAGGGTCTCTATAAAACTAAGCAAAATGT
This sequence comes from Smutsia gigantea, assembly GCA_032199065.1. Lineage (NCBI taxonomy): Eukaryota > Metazoa > Chordata > Mammalia > Pholidota > Manidae > Smutsia > Smutsia gigantea. The sequence goes on along the minus strand of JAVSCE010018541.1, from coordinate 44,774 downwards.
GAATAATACTGAATGCAAATCCACAGAACTGACAGATAAGTTTAGAATGATATGTCACTGAATTAACAGTGGAGCAAGAGGGAAAGTATCTAAATTAGACAGACAGTGAGACAAGTAACCAACTCCAAAGCTCGGATAAAAATAAGTAGAATTGAAAGCTTTGCAGGAGCAAAATTGCAATAGGCAGAAGAACAAATGGAATCTGAAAACATGATTTTCTGTGACCTAGATGTTAGTGACTAGTGATATCAAAAGATATGTACAATTTGACCTGGGAACCCCACTCCTTGGAATTTACCAAAAGAATACAACTTCTCAGATTCAAAAAGACATATGCATGCCTATGTTTATTGCAGCACTTTTTACAATAGCCAAGATATGGAGGAAACCTAAGTGTCAGTAGATGAATGGATAAAAAGTATGTGGTACATATACACAATGAAATACTATTCAGCCATAAGAAAGAAACAAATCCTACCATTTGCAACAACATGGATGGAGCTGGAGGATATTATACTCAGTGAAATTAGCCAGGCAGAAAAACACAAGTGCCAAATGATTTCCCTCATTTGTGTAGTATAACAACGAAGCAAAACTGAAGGAACAAAATAGCAGCAGACTCGGAGTCTCAAAGAAGGAACTAGTGGTTACCAAAGGGGAGGGTGTGGGAGGGCGGGTGGGGAGGTGGGAGAAGGGGATTTTGAGGTATTATGTTTTGTACACATAGTTTGGGGGATCACAGGGAAACAGTATAGCACAGAGAAGGAAAATAGTGAATCTGTGGCATCTTACTACACTGATGGACTGCATTGGGTATGGGTGGGGACTTGATAATATGGGTAAATGTAGTAACCACATTGTTTTTTCATGTGAAACCTTCATAAGAGTGTATATCAATAATACCTTAATAAAAAAATAGCCAAAAGAAAAGATATGTACAAAGTCAGAGTGAAGTAATAAAGTAGGTAAGCTTGGGATTGCTGGAAAGCACATAATTTTGAAACAAAATCAGTTAACATGGATGAATGTCATGGTGATTTGCCATTGTCTTTCAAAATATGCTTCTGGTAGAACTGTTGAAAGGAAAAGTAACTGAGGTGAAACTCAATGTCACTTAAAGTTTCAGTTTTAATATTATGAGAAATAGCCTTTTCATGTAACCTTGGGTAAGTCACTTATATTCTCTGATATTATAATTCTTTGTATAAAACAAAGGTGTTGGACAAAAAGTAAATATCTATACTGTTTTCATTTATCATCATTTAAATTTTTTTAAATTGTTTAAGTAATTCAGAAACAGACAGTTTGATTTTATTCTGACCCCACCATTTATTAAGAATTTCTTAATCTTTCTCTGCCTCATTGTCCTTATTCATCAACTGAGGTTAATAAAAGTATCTATCTCACATGGACATTATTAAGGAAAAAAATGTAATAGTACATGAAAAGCATTTTCCATAAAGCCTATTAGAAAAAGATTTAATATGTGTCAGCAAAGGCTGATTTACCAAGAAGCTTATGTAACTTATGCTTCATGAACTTTATTTGCTGGGAATCCTTCCAGTGTGCTGTATCTGATTTTAAATTAAGATGTGTTAATTCTAATACAAAGGAAGAAACAAAATGAGGAGTCAGAGGAATATGTTCCAAAAAAAGCTATAGGGTAAGACACAAGAAAGAGAGCTAAGTGAAACAGAGATTACCAATCTTGTAGATAAATATTTCAATATAACAGTCATAAATATGCTCACTGATCTGTGGAAAAGTATTGAAGGTTTCAGGGTGGTGTTTGACAAAGAGGTAGAAGAGTTGAAAAAAAAGCCACTCAGAGCTGAAGAATACAGTAACTGAAATGAAATATACAATGGAGACACTCAGGAGAAATATTAAGAAGACACAAATAAGTAGAAATCTATCCCTTGCTCATGGATAGGAATATTAATACTATCAAAATGGCCACCCTGCCAAAAGAAATTTATAGATTCATTTCTATCACTATAAAGATACCAATAGCATTTTTCAGTGAACTTGAAGAAATAATCCTAAAATTCATGTGGAACTGTGAAAGACCCCAAATAGCCAAAGCTATCCTGAGAATGAAGAACAAAGCTGGAGGTATTATGTTCCCTGACTTCAAACTATACTACAAAGCTACAGTAATCAAAACAGTATGGCACTGGTAGAAGAACAGACTCATAGATCAATGGCACAGAATAGAGAGCCCAGATATAAACCCATGTATATATGATCAATTAATATACAATAAAGGAGCCATAAATTTACAAATGGGGAAAGATAGCCTCTTTGATAAATGGTGTTGGAAAAACTGGAAAGCTACATGCAGGAGAATGAAACTAGATTATTGTCTAACTCCACACACAAAAGTAACTTTGAAATGGATCAAATACCTGAATTTAAGACATGAAACCATAAAACTCTTAGAAGAAAACATAGGCAAAAATCTCTTGAACATGAGCAATTATTTCCTGGACACATCTCTTTGAGAAAGTGAAACAAAATAAAAAAGGATTAAGTGGGACTACATCTAACTACAAAGCTTCTGCATAACAAAGAACACCATCAGCAGAACAAAAAGGCAACCTACATTATGGAAGAATACATTCATAAACAATTTATCTGATAAGGGGTTAACATTCAGAATATATAAGTCATATGCTTCAACACCAATAATCAAATAACCTGTTTAAAAAATGGGCAGAGGAACTGAACAGACATTTTTCTTAAGAAGAAATACAGATGGCCAACAGGCACATGAAAGGATGTTCCACATTGCTAATAATCAGAGAAATGCAAATCAAAACCACAATGAGATATATTACTTCACACCTGTTAGAATGGCCACTATCCAAAAGACAAGAAATAAAAAGTGTTGGTGAGGATGTAGAAAAAGGGAACCCTGCTACACTGTTGGTGGGAATGTAAATTGGTGCAACCACTGTGAAAAGCAGTATGGAGGTTCCTTAAAAAAAAAATAGAAATACCATACAACTCAGTAATTCCACTTCTAAAAATTTACCTGGAGAAAACAAAATCCCTGATTCAACGAGACATATGTACCCCTATGTTTATCACTGCATTATTTACAATAGCCAAGATATGGAAGCAACTAAAGCATCCATCAATAGATGAACAGATAAAAAATAGGTTGTACATATACACAATGGAATATTATTCAAGCATAAAAAAAGAAAGAAATCCTGCCATTTGCAGCAATGTGAATAGACCTGGAGAGTATTAAGCTAAGTGAAATAAGCCAGGCAGAAGAAGACAAATACCATATGATTTCACTCATTTTTGGACTACAAAAACAATACAGAAGGAAATGAACAAAATAGCAGTAGACTTATTGACACTGGTAATTGACTGGTGGTTATCACTGGGGAGGGTTTGTGGAGTGTGGGTGCCAAGGGTGAGGGAGATAAAAAGACACAAAAATTCTCAATCATAAGTTGGTCACAGGGATGGTAGTACAGCATGAAGAATATAGTCAATGATTCTGTAAGATCCGCCTATGTTGACAGAGAGTAACCACACTAGTGGGGGTGAGGATTTAATAATATGGGTAACTGTTGAACCACTGTGTTGTATACTTGAAACAATATAAAATTGTATATCAATGATACTTCAATAAAAAAATATGTTAATTTTAAACAGCACCCCAAACACTGCATAAACGTCAAAGTCTCACAGAACCAAAAAATAGCAGTTAATACTTTATATGACACATTTAAAAATTAATATCTAAAAAACTGTAAATTTTTAATATAAAAATTAAATATTTTCAATTTATTTTAAAGATAATGATTATTCAATTACAAAATAAATCTTAGTGGTCTTAAGTTTGGTGTAGCTTACAAGTAATCAAATTTATCATCTAGAAAAGAATTATAAAGAAAATAGAGTTTTTAAAATTATTTCATGATAAAACTGACAGTGATTTCAAGGATTTCACTGCCTATTTTAAAGGAAATTGCTGAGTTTAATGCTGTGGGTCAGCATGGCTACATGAGGACATTTTCTTTGTAGACACTAGGTGGTGGTTACATTGGCAAAATACAAGACTAAAAAGGAAGGGATCCTCACCTGCAGTGGATAATAAAAAAGCCAAGTTGTTCTAATGAACTACATTTCTGAGGAGAAAGGAAAAATTGTATTCATCCTTGAGTTTGAGGCTAACAATTTTGTCCACCTGTTATTCCCAAATTACACAGAGTTCTGCATGATGAAAGATAAAAGTAAGCTTCTTATGTTCTTAAATTCCTGCGCTTCTCCCATCTGAAGCCTTCTTAGAGAAAATTCAGAAACCTTCATTCTCTAAGGAAATTAAACATAATATTGCTCAGATAAGGAAACAAGGGAGCACACAGAGTGAAAGGTCAACCCAGGTGGTACCTAGGAAAAGCAGAACTGCCACAACACAGACGTTGATGGAAAAGGTTTTGCTTCCTTTCTATCTACTTGCCAGAAATATGACAAAGGAAAAGACTTAACCTCCCTGCACCTTAGAGTTTTCCTTTCTTATTTCTTATTTTTTTAATCTGTCAAAAAGTGATGTTTCTGGGGAGACTTCCGGGAGATGGTGGCGTGAGCAGGGCAGCAAAAATTTCCTCCCAACACTATATTTAACTACGAAAATACAGCAAATACATCTATTCCTAAAAGAGAGACCAGAATACACAGGAAAGCACACAGCATGCAGCTACACCCGAGAGGACTCGGCACCCCAAGAGGCGGGTAAGATATGGAGCCGTGACCCGACGGGACATGAGCACTCCCCAACCCCAGCGCACCCGCGGGAGGAGAGGATTCAGACATGGGAGGGAGTGGAAGTACACCCCGCGAAGTAGCCAGCCCCAGTGATGTGCACGGGGAGCGCTGACCCACATCGCGCAGTGCAGCGGAGATTGGAGAGACAGAGGGGCAGGATCTGAGCAGAGAACGTGCCAGGGTGCTTGCAGCCGGCTCCAGGGAAGGAAAAAAAAAAAAAGCGCACTTTCTTCAGTGGTCTTAAAGTGACAGGAGCCCAGTGGAGGAGCCGGATTGCCCCGGCAAACTCAGCCCAGCAGGCTGGGAGTCCTGGGGAGTTTCAGACGCCTTAGCTGGCATCTGGGGAAGCGTGGCCGTACTTACACTTCTCACTGAGATCAAAAGCCTCCCATTCGTTCCCAACTCGGCCAGAGCGATAAAGGGCCCTAAGGAGCTACACGGTCATGGCTTTGGAATAATGGAGCAACAGCGCCACCTACAGCATTCCCACAGAATCTACTCCTGGTGGCTGTGTTTTTTTGTTTGTTTTGGTTTTTGGTTTTTTTGTTTTGTTTTCATTTTTGTTTTTTCTATTTTTTTCCTTTTTTTCTTTCTTTCTTTCTTTTTTTTCTTTTTTTTTTCTCTTTTTAAAGTCTTAAAGAGCCCAGCTGACATAAGCGGCAACTACCAGTGACCACTTCTATAGCCATGAAAAGACAGAGGAATATGGTTCAGACCAAAATCAACCAGACAACCCAGAGAGGGAGCCCGAAGGGATGGAAATGCACAGTCTTCCTGAAAAAGAATTCAGAATAAAAGTCATAACCATGCTGATGGACCTACAGAGAAATGTGCAAGAGCTGAGGGAGGAAGTGAGGGAAGTGAGGAAAGACAATGCAGAAATCAGACAAGCGATCGATGGGCTTAATAGCAGACTGGATGAGATGCAAGAGACTGTTAATGGAATAGAAATCAGAGATCACGAATACAGAGAAGCTGAGGCAGAGAGAGATAAAAGGATTTCTAGGAATGAAAGAATATTGAGAGAACTGTGTGAGCAATCCAAATGGAACAATATTCACATTATAGGAGTACTAGAGGAAGAAGAGAGAGAAAAAGGGATAGAAAGTGTCTTCGAAGAAATAATTGCAGAAAACGTTCCCTTGCTGGGGAAGGAAATAGTCTCGCAGTCCACCGAAACCCACAGACCTCCAACACAAGGGACCCAAGGAAGACAACACCAAGACACATAATAATTAAGATGACAAAGATCAAAGATAAAGACAGGGTATTAAAGGCAGCTAGAGAGAGAAAAAAGATCACCTACAAAGGAAAACCCATCAGACTATCATCAGACTTCTCAACAGAAACCTTACAGGCCAGAAGAGAATGGCATGATATATTTAATGTTATGAAACAGAAGGGCCTCAAACAAAGAATATTGTATCCAGCACGATTATCATTTAAATATGAAGGAGGGATTAAAAAATATCCAGACAAACGAAAGTTGAGAGAGTTTGCCTCTCATAAACCATCACTACAGGATATCTTAAATGGATTGCTCTAGATGAAAGCACTCCTAAGACTAAAAAGATGTCACCAGAGAAAAGAAAATCATAGCAAAGAAAGCAGACCATCCAAATACTAACTAAAGGCAAAGAATAAAACACCTAGTATATAAAGAATGGAGGAGGAAGAATAAGAAGGGAGAGAAATAAAGAAACATCAGACTGTGTTTACAATTACTTAACAAGAAAGTTAAGTTAGATTGTAAATAGTGAAGAAGCAACCTTTGAACCTTTGGTAACCACGAATCTAAAGCCAGCAATGGCAATAAGTACATATCTGTCAATAATCACCCTAAATGTAAATGGACTGAATGCACCAATCAAAAGACACAGAGTAACAGAATGGATAAAAACGGAAGACCCATCTATATGCTACTTACAAGAGACTCGCCTCAAGCCCAAAGATATACACAGACTAAAAGTGAAGGGATGGAAAAAGATATTTCATGCAAACAACAAAGAGAAAAAAGCAGGTGTTGCAGTAATTGTATCAGACAAAACAGACTTCAAAACGAAGAAAGTGGCAAGAGATAAAGAAGGACATTACATAATGATAAAGGGGTCAGTCCAACAAGAAGATATAACCACTATAAATATATATGCACCCAACACAGGAGCGCCAGCATATGTGAAACAAATACTAAGAGAATTAAAGGAGGAAATAGACAGCAATGCATTCATTTTAGGAGACTTCAACATACCACTCACTCCAAGGGACAGATCAACCAGACAGAAAATAAGTAAAGACACAGAGGCACTGAACAGCACACTGGAACAGATGGACCTAACAGACATCTACAGAACTCTACACCCAAAAGCAAGAGGATACATATTCTTCTCAAGTGCACAACCAACTTCTCAGATCACCAAGGTATAAAACTAGAAATAAATTTTAGAAGGAAATCTAAAAGGCTCACAAATACATGGAGACTTAACAACACTCTCCTAATTAATCAATGGGTTAACGACCAAATCAAAACAGAAATCAAAGAATATATGGAGACTAATGACAACAAAAACAAAAAGCCACAACTTCTGTGGTACGCAGCAAAGGCAGTTCTAAGAGGAAAGTATATTGCAATCCAGGCCTATTTAACGAAGGAAGAACATTCCCAAATGAATAGTCTAAAGACACAATTACTGAAATTGGGAAAAGAAGAAGAAATGAGGCCCAAAGTCACCAGAAGGAGGGACATAATAAATATTAGAGAAAAAATAAATAAAATTGAGAAGAATAAAACAATAGAAAAATCTATGAAACCAAGACCTGGTTCTTTGAAAAATAAACAAAATAGATAAACCCCTAGCCAGACTCATTAAGAGAAAAAGAGAATCTACACACATAAACACAATCAGAAATGAGAAAGGAAAAATCACGACAGACCCCACAGATATACAAAGAATTATAAGAGAATATTATGAGAATCTTTATGCTAACAAGCTGGAAAACCTAGACGAAATGGACTTCTTAGGAAAATACAACCTTCCAAGAATGACCAAGCAAGAAACAGAAAAACTAAACAGACCAATCACCAGCAATGAAATTGAATCGGTAATCAAAAAACTACCCAAGAACAAAACCCCTGGACCTGATGGATTCACCTCTGAATTCTACCAGACATACAGAGAAGAAATAACACCGATTCTCCTTAAAGTTTTCCAAAAAACAGAAGAGGAGGGAACACTTCCAAACTCATCCTATGAAGCCAGCATTACTCTAATACCAAAACCGAGCAGAGACCTCACCAAAAAAGAAAATTACAGACCAATGTCCCTGATGAACATAGATGCATAAATACTCAACAAAATATTAGCAAACCAAATTCAAAAATACATCAAGAGGATCATACACCATGATCAAGTGGGATTCATCCCAGGGATGAAAGGATGGTACAACATTCGAAAATCCATCAACATCATCCACCACATCATCAAAAAGAAGAACAAAAACCACATGATCATCTCCATAGATGCTGAAAAAGCATTTGACAAAATTCAGCCTCCATTCCTGATTAAATCTCTCAACAAAATGGGTATAGACGGCAAGTACCTCAACATCATAAAGGCCACATATGACAAACCCACAGCTAACATCATACTTAATGGCGAGACGCTGAAAGCTTTTCATCTAAGATAGAGAAGAATGGAGGGAAGCCTACTGTCTCCACTGTTATTCAACATAGTACTGGAGGTCCTAGCCACAGCAATCAGACAAAACAAAGACATACAATGCATCCAGATTGGTAAAGTATAAGTCAAATTGTCACTATTTGCAGATGACATGATACTGTACATAAAAAAAACCGTAAAGACTCCATTCCAAAACTACTAGAACTAATACCTGAATTCAGCAAATTTGCAGGATACAAAATTAACACACAGAAATCTGTTGCTTTTCTATACACTAACGATGAACTAACAGAAAGAGAAATCAGAAAAACAATTCCATTCCCAATTGCATCAAAACGAATAAAATACCTAGGAATAAACCTAATGAAGGAAGTGAAAGACCTGTACTATGAAAACTACAAGACACTCCTGAGAGAAATTAAAGAGGACAGTAACAAATGGAAATGCATCCCATGCTCTTGGCTAGGAAGAATAAATATTGTCAAAATGGCTATACTACCTAAAGCAATCTACAAATTCAACACAATCCCTATCAAACTATCAACAGCTTTCTTCAATTAACTGGAACAAATAACTCTAAAATTCATATGGAACCACAAAAGACCCCGAATAGCCAAAGCAATCCTGAGAAGGAGGAAAAGAACAGGGGGAATTATGCTCCCTGACTTCAAGCCCTACTACAAAGCCACAGTAATCAAAATAATTTGGTATTGGCACAAAAACAGACCCACAGACCAGTGGAACAGAATAGAAAATCCAAACATTAACCCAAACACATACAGTCAATTAATATTTGATAAAGGAGCCGTGGATATTCAATGGGGAGATGACAGCCTCTTCAGCAGCTGGTGTTGGAAAAACTGTACAGCTACATGTAAGAGAATGAACCTGGACTACTGTCTAGCCCCATACACAAAGGTTAACTCAAGGTGGATCAAAGACCTGAATGTAAGTCATGAAACCATAAAACTCTTAGAAAAAAACCTAGGCAAAAATCTCTTGGACATAAACATGAGCGACTTCTTCATGAACATATCTCCCTGGGCAAGGGAAACAAAAGCAAAAATGAACAAGTGGGTCTATATAAAGCTGAAAAGCTTCTGTACAGCAAAGAACACCATCAGTAGAACAAAAAGACATCCTACATTATGGGAGAATATATTCATAAATGACATATCTGATAAAGGGTTGACATCCAAAATATATAAAGAACTCATGCACCTTAACAAACAGAAAGCAAATAATCCAATTAAGAAATGGGCAGAGGACATGAATAGACACTTCTGTAAAGAAGAAATTCAGATGGCCAACAGGCACATGAAAAGATGCTCCACCTCACTAATCATCAGAGAAATGCAGATTAAAACCACAATGAGATATCATCCCACACCAGTGAGGATGGCCAACATCCAAAACCCAAACAACAACAAATGTTGGCGAGGATGTGGAGAAAAGGGAACCCTCCTACACTGCTGGTGGGAATGCAAATTAGTTCAACCATTGTGGAAAGCAGTATGGAGGTTCCTCAAAAAACTCAAAATAAAAATACCATTTGACCCAGGAATTCCACTCCTAGGAATTTACCCTAAGAATGCAGCAGCCCAATTTGAAGAAGACAGATGCACCCCTATGTTTATTGCAGCACTATTTACAATAGCCAAGAAATGGAAGCAACCTAAGTGTCCATCAGTAGATGAATGGATAAAGAGGAAGTGGTACATATACACAATGGAATATTATTCAGCCATATGAAGAAAACAAATCCTACCATTTGCAACAACATGGATGGAGCTAGAGGGTATTATGATCAGTGAAATAAGCCAAGCTGAAAAAGACAAGTATCAAATGATTTCACTCATATGTGGAGTATAAGAACAAAGAAAAAATACTGAAGGAACAAAACAGCAGCAGACTCACAGAACCCAAGAACGGACTAATAGTTACCAAAGGGAAAGGGACTGGCGAAAATGGGCAGGAAGGGAGGGATAAGAGGGAAAAAGGGGCACTATAATTAGCCGATGTAATGTTGAGGGGGCATGGGGAGGGCTGTACAACTCAGAGAAGACAAGTAGTGATTCTATAGCATCTCACTATGCTGATAGACAGTGACTGTAATGGGGTTGCTGAGGGGGACCTGATGAAGGGGTAGTTTAATAACCATAATATTGCACATGTAATTGTAGATTAATGATACCAAAATAAATTATATTAAAAAAAGTGATGTTTCTTACTCTGTCAATATCCGTGAGATGGTGTGGACCACACCATTTTATTAGGAGAATCACTACAAATAACAGGTTAAGTAATTCCTATAGAAGAGTTTTAAACCTACCTCTTGGTGGATCTTATTGACAGGTTTATTTTCTCAAAAAAACACTGAAAAAGAACTCTTCTTGTTAATTATAATATATATTATTTGAAGCTTACAGTTCTTGGATATTTTCATAAAGTGAGTTCATTGTTCTTTTATTGTCCAAGTTATTTAACTGGTAGTGGCTCTGCCATTAGCTGTGTGATCATAGGGAAGTTATTTGAAATGCCTCTCTTTTCATTTCTTTATGTATTATGTTAAGTGAAATAGTTGGAAAAAGACTTACCATATGATTTCACTTATAGGTGGCATCTAAAATTTTTTTAAATGATCAGACAAAACAAAAATAGACATAAATACAGAGGACAAATTGATGGTTGCCATAGGAGAGAACGATGAGGGGAATGATGAAATAGGTGAAGAAAATAAAAAGGTACAGAATGCCAATATTAAAATAAATAATCACAGGGATGAAAAGTAAAGCATAAGAAAGGTTGTCAATAATACCATAATATCTTTGGTAACATGACTACACTTATTGTGATGAGCATTTCTTAATGTATATAATTGTAAAAACAGTATGTTATACACCTTAAACTAATGTATTTCCACTATACTTCAATAGGAAAAATACTGGGTTAAAATGGTTGCAGATGTGCAGACAGAAGCCTTTCATATGGTAAATACAAGATTTTATGCTGTTGTGTTACTATACTGTAATGCCAAGACTTGCATTTAATACACAAAATTCTACCAATAATATGAATAAAAAATAAACATCCACAATTTCAATATCTCAATGAAAGTTTCACTTTCATATTTATTCCAGTTCTTATTTATATCCTTGAGAATTTTGATTATAGTATAAAGTTTTGTAATTATTTTATAACTTAACATTATATTGTAAACATTTTCTATATTTCCTCCTAATATCCATACTTAGGTTTAATGGTTATAAGATTTCACCCAGTGTATGACAATCAAATTTTTAATCATTGAATTATTGTTTGAGATGCAGTTTATCCATGTAATGAGATTTCCATATTGTGAGAGATAAAACACTCCATGAATGCTAACCATTAATTTTATTTTATTATTGCTAACATCATTGTGCTTATTAAAATAATAACATATTTTATTTTTTCTTCATATTATTGCTTTAATACAAATTTATGGCATTGATTATTATGTCAAATTAGAACAATTTAAGGGAGTCTACAATACTCTTTAGAAGAGTATTTTCCATTAAATGTCAAAAGATATATGGATATGTGTTTAATATGACTCCCAAAATTAGGTTTATCATTAGTTTATCATTGATTTTGATGTTGGTGACTTAATACATAAAAAGTAAATGTCATTTTATTGTGCATGCCCTCAGAAACTATTAAGCTTATTTTAAAAATATAATCTTTATTTCTTAGATTTTCATTTTACATGAAAATTGAACACATAATACAGAATATTCCTATATAAATTGGATTTTGGTTAAACAAATAACTTAAGAGCTATGGTGTTAAGACTTTTTTTAGATGGTGATTATACATAATAAACTATGGTTAATTCAGTATTTTATTAATGATTTGGATGTTCTATGTGACTAGGTAGCTAACTCAAAACACTTCATTAGTTGTGCAATTTTATGGATAAGAAATGTGTTATTTTCTCTAGAAAAACAAAAATGACCAGAAAGATTTCCTTTCCTTAAGAGTTGTTGTGAGGTGGAGGGTTTCCACACCAAAAGAAGTAACATTTTATAAGAGTTTTCCATACTCACCTGTGAGGATGTCTGCTCATCAATTACTGGAAGGTCGCACTCCCTATATACCTTACCCAACAAAACAAGAGAGAAATACAGAAATACATTTTCTTGCTTCTATTCTTTGAACTCAAGAGCAGTTGAGGTGATGAGATTTTTAATGATGCTTTTATCATGGTACCCTATACATATGAAAATATATATATTTTAGTTATACTCTAGAATCTAAAATTTAGTTATATTCTAAAATTTCTTATAACATTTAGTTTTTTTCATGTGCAAGAATCAGCATTGAAACCATATCTTAAAGGAATGACATACCCAAAGCAGAGTAACTTTTCCATCTGGAAAATATCATTAGATATGTTTATGTTAAACAAACACATACACACACAAAAAAAGCAAACAAACAAAATATCTTCATACTCCTGAAATATCCCAGGTCTGCTTCTAGTAGATAATGTATACTGAAGAAACATAAAATATTAATAGTCCATATTGTAGAAACATAAATATAAATAAATGGCATTTTTGTTTGCTAGTTCAGAGATCATCTTTGCTCTGGGACATTTTACATTAATCACTTTCTAGGTAACTTTCATAATATCCACTCTTAAAAATGGCTAAAAGAAAATCCAATTGTGGTGTAAACTTTTAAAATATCTTTCTTAGTGAACACAGTTCATGACCTTGTGATCATTAAATGTAAAATAGATATCACTCATACACATAGTTGTGAAATGTCCCATCAAAGAACCAAATAACTGAAAATTTTATGCTCAGCTGTTGCTACATGTATATAGTTTCTTGCCCTCTTTCAGTTAGCTAAGAATTTAAAAATACATATTCAGATATATTCCCGCCTACATGCAAGTTCCACACTTTTCCAGGAATACACCTAAACATAGCTTAAGAATCAGGATAGGGTATGTTTAATGTGTGGAAGAATAATATCCAAATATCAGTAGCTTCATATAACAAATATGTTCTTGTTCTTGCTATGTTACTCAGAATTCTGCACTACACACTCATGGATCTTGGCAAAAATGCTCTGATGTCTCAATATTTGCTTCAAGGGCTTATACAGAAGGGGAAGTGAGAACAGGGAAGTTAAGTATGACTCACTTACAGTCACATTTCATGGCCATAACTTGATAGACGGACACATCCAAATGCAAAAGACTGGGGAAGTTGAATCCTCTCTGAACATGAAAGCAGAGGGATACTGAATAATGGTGAATATCATTAATTTTATTCATCTCAGTTCACAAATCAAACTTTTCTCATTTTCTACAATTGGGTTTATGTGATATCATAAGAAAAAAAGAGAAAAAAATAAGAAACTGATATCATGCTTTTCAAATCATCCTAATTGATAATTTTCTGGTTTGACAAAATTTAATAGTGCTGCCATTTGTAGCCACCCCCGTCTGCTGAATTCTCAGTTTCTTGACTCTTGTGCTTTAGTAATTACTACATGGTGACAGAAATTTATTAGTATGACAGGTAAAGCACAAAACTTACATCAATCATTTCTAATCATCTTTTTAAATTAAAATGGATTTTGAAACAAATGAAACATATGTTCTAAAAACCAAATGCTAAGAAACAGTGTATTCATTTAGTCTTTTCTTTAGTCTTTCAACAGTATGTTAGTATCTATTGTAGTAGATATTGCATAGGATGCTGGCCAATCAAAAGTGTGTAGAAATCAGACATCTCTGTCTCATATGAGTTGGTGAAGGGTTTTAATTAATCAAATGACCTCACAATATTGAATGTAACTTAATGGAGGCCAGAGGAGAATTTACTGGAGGAAAATATTTTATGAGATCTAACATATAAAGAGAAATTAACTAGTAAAAGATGGGAAAGAGATTTTCTCTGAATCTATTCCAGAATGAACTACTAAGCATTTAATAAAAATGGAAGAAGCCATTGTGGATTGAGGGTAGAAAGCAAAAGGAATTTTGCATCTTGGGCCAAGCTGAAAATTATTGCAGTGGAAAGTGATTAGATTCCAAAGGATTAGGTAGCAATTAAACGGGAATCTGAAAGTCAAGAATCACTCCTAGGTGTAGCAGAAAGTGAATTGGTCTATTCAGATAGACCTCGCTCCACGGCTTTCTAGCTTTTATCCTGGACAAGTGTGCTGACCTCTGATACAACAGTTTTCTCATTGATATGATGGCAATAATGACATTTACCTTACTCAACTATTGTTAACATAACAGAGAATGTTTCATGTGTCCAGTCCATTCCAGACTGTGTTAGTTTTAGATTGCCCCAAAACAGGTGCCAAAACAGGATAGGACTAGCAAGGAATTTATGGGGGAGAAAGGAGATTAAAAAAGAAAAGCTGAGACTGCAGACTGTGATGATGTCTAACACATATAGAAGAAGAGGAAAGGAAAGGGAATTGAATAGAAAGAATCTCAGACTGCAGTGCAATTTCAAGGAAGGTTCAGCCCAGGTATCTGGTTAGATAATCTACTTCACAATGAAGGAGCAGTGTGAGCGCATCCATGACCATGGAATCATGGGATCCACTGGTAGAATAAAACATTGTAGCATCCAGAAGAGGTAGACCTGATAGAGAACTAGAATGGCACAACTGAAGCTGCAACTCAGAGACACCCCTCTGAAAGAAGCCATCCTTCAGGATGCAGTCTGATGTATTAAATCAGAGACTTTCATATGGTGATGTAGCCACTAAGGACAACTACATGGGCCAACCAGCAAATGGGTGGAAGCACAAATGGCTCTATAACCATTACTCACAGCGAGCCACTCAGGGGTTTGTGCTTCTTCTCCCATAGTTTACATCATTGAAAGCCCTGGTACCCAGAAGCATGTACTCTTTCCAGGGGACAGAGCAAGTGCTCCAGTGGACTATAATAAGTGGCTTTTGCCAAAGCCTTCAGAGCCTTGGTGTCCAGGGACCAGCAATTAAGAAGAGTTATCACCATGACAAGGGTACTAGACTTGACAACAAGGAGATGTGAATGCCTTTATGCAAATAGAAAGAGGTAAGAGTAAGTATGGAACACATATGATTCCCATGGGTGCTCCTGGTACTCCTTTACTCCATTAGAATTGTGAAAAGACTTGTGTAGCAATCCTGATGAAAAAGACATAATTTCCAAGGACTCAGACATTTCAATAATGAAAGTTTGGGTCACAGGACCATGTACGTCACCAAGACCTGCCAAGGAGATAGCTGAGGTTAGGGTGAGAGGGACTTGGGACTGATAATAGAGGAGGAATAAATGAATACCAGTTGGGGCCCTGCAACCAACTTCAGCATAGAGGAGAGTAGTTTGTCTTGCAAGCCTCTCCTTCCAGTTTTTCCCCTTAGAAAGAGAGGCTCATGGGAGCCATCAGGAAGCCACTCCCCAAATTTGTGGAGTAAATTACATCTACATCAAAGGGTGAATGGTGGCAGCCATGAAAATATGCAATTCAAACCTTCTGTGGTTGGTAGGATGCTTGTTCTGTGTACTATACCCCTGTGAGGCAGACGTTCTATAAGATCTTGAATAGTGCTTTTGGCTAAGGATATGGAAGCAGGAAAGGCATTCAGGACACAGAATAGTCACTTGTCCCTCTGTGTATGAACTGTTGGAACATCTAGTAAAGAATGTGTCCTATAATAGCCCTATTTTCATGACAATTTTGTTTATGGGCCATGGTGACAGTACAGAGTGGACAGTGGTGATGGCTCACTAATATTACATCCTCCAGCTATTTATACTGGGACACTGCTAATTGTGGTAGTCCACATGTATTCTCTAGATCCTTCTACTGTCTACAGAGACCAAGTGAAAAAATAAATGTCGATATGATAGGTATCAGTATGTGTGTATTATTGAGATCTTTAAACGTGGAATTAAACTCCAATATCTTCCCTTTTCCCCCTAGGATATGAATTGCTTTGGATTTATTATCTTGGCTAGTGTGTGAGGGGGGTAATATGTAAGTTTCATAGGTTTCTACTTAGGCTTTCCTGCTGTGATAGGTTTTTACTCCACAGGTCGAGAACAAAATGCAGGTATTAGTCCAACTGCCAAGTGTTTATCAATTATATTAAGGCTGGAGAAATAACCACTGGGTGAGTCCATGGATACAGTGGTCCTAAATTTCATGCTTTTTATATCACACCATGATGTCTGCCATTGTGCATCTCATTATGTTGGTAACGTAATAAACAAATACAAGAAAAAATTTTTAATGAGGTCATTAGTACCTAACGAATCTTAGGTTTCAAAAATTATTAGCTTCTTTCCTGTGAACAGAAATTTAGTGCACATGCTATTCTAACAGAGGCCAATTTGATGCTTGGTATTTTCAAGTATCACTGATATCATACCCTCTTTCCATTAGTATTTATAAGGCCTGGATATTCTCTTTTTCCCTAATGGCTACAGGTCATTTTGTGGGAGACTAGAGGAATTATTTTAGTATGTACTTGCAGCTGTGTTGCAGGGCCTAGGGATGCAAAAATTCTTTAGTCAGAGTTCTTGATAAAAATTGGATCAGATCTAGGTGATGACAAGGGATCATGACCTTTCACTGAGAGAACTACCTTCTTCCCCCTGATGGTCTATTCTTGCCTTTTCCTGGTTTTAGGTGTTAAGCACCACCCTTGCTAGGCTCTTTTGCTCCTTTTGGCACCTTGCTTTATTTGCCATTTCCACAACTCACTGTGTGTGGAACCCCCTTAAGTGTCCTGTCCACCATGCTGATAGTTAAGGTAATTACAGCCTCCTGGCTTTTGACAGTTTATCACTGTCCCTTCTGCCACCTGGTTCCTATTACTTTAGGGTTATATCATCCCCATTAATATTATCAAACCAGGTTCTATGACTGCTTTTTGAACTTCAGGTTAGTCTGCAGAGGAGAGTCCCCATTGAACTTTTCAGTGATGCTGGTATTCCAATGATCTGTTACATTCTCATAGTCTTGATAAATAGAGTATCCTCTGGCTCTTGTGGAATATTATCTTCTGTGAAACTTCTGGTCTCACATTATATATATGCCAACACTTCTACTACTCTCAGTTCTCTATTACTCTACCATCTGCTGTGACAACTCAGGCTTCATTCAGGGCTGACCACCACTTTCTCCACATTTCTATGAGCCACTCTAGCAATGAGCTTGCTCCAGTCTGTGGGGTCCTGGTCTGGGTATGAAATCTAGTATCCCAAGAAAAATACCTTCAAATCAATGACTTCTTGTTTGTCAAGTCTTAAATTCCAGTGCAAGGGATCATGTAAAAGCTCACTGCTGAGTTTTCCTGGAATTTAATGCTAGTCATCTGGAAAGCCAAGAGAGGAGATGGCGAAAACTCTTAAGTCTAGCACCTGTTTTTTTATGAGGTAGAGGCTCCAAAGCGTCTCCATCGTGGAGGAAATGCTGGCTCTTGTTTGGGACTGGCTGTCCACTGCTGTAGACTCTGAGGGTCTGAAGGTCTCTGCAGAGCCAACATCTTCTGAGGCACTCATCTAGATAGTATATCCCAGGTTTCAACAATGCCATGTGTTAGTTGGAAATGTAGAGATCAAGTGAGCTCTCTGATTCTCTCTGGTCCTCCGTCTGCTGCTCAGCTGCCGCTCCTCATCCATTCCAGGTGATAAGTGCCTCTTAGTAAATTGCTTGAGAAACCCCTCTTTAATATGTAGCCTTTAACTGCTTGATAATGACCCTCAGTTTCTCATTATTCCTCTGTAATGTGTCAGTACAACCCAGCTGTAATTGCAGACTACTATTTCTGTAGACATTGTTCTCCCTATTGATACTGTGATTTATAATAAGAAATATGTGCAATTGGGCTTCATCCCCTTTTCTGGCAAAGAGCTACTAAAAACAGTGGAATTTCGAAAATAATGGGAATGAAAAGGTGTGTTTTGTTATGTTAATGCTATGATTTATGGACCCTGCCTATGAATGGGGGCTGGCTGCCAGAGGAGTCAAACACAAGGTTAGAGGGTTGGAACTTTCAGCCCTACCCTCCTGACCTCCTGTAAAGGGAGAAGGGCTGGCAACTGAGTTCCTCACCAGTAGCCAATGATTTAATCAATTGTGCCTATGTAATAAAACCTCCATAAAAACCCTGAAGAGTAGGATTCCAAGAATTTTAGGCTGGTGAACATGTGGAGATCTGGGAAGGGTGGAGTGCTCAGAGTGAGCTTGGAGGTTCTGGGCCCCTTCCCCATACCCTGCCCAATGCACCTCTTTCATCTGGTTGTTAACTAGTTAATACAGTAGTTCCCCAATTATCTGCAGTTTCGCTTTCTATGGTTTCAGTTAAGCACTGGGAGCAAGGGGCAGAAAGCAGACTATCCTCCTTGTGATATACGGCCAGAAGGTCAGCTGTAGCCTGATGCTGTCACAACATCTGCGTCATTCACTTCACCTCGTCTCATCACTTGAGCATTTTATCATCATAAGAAGGGTGAGTACAGAACAGTAACATATTTTGAAAGCGAGCACACTTTCATAACTTATTATAGTATATTGTTATAATTGTTCTATTTTATTATTAGTTGTTAATCTCTTACTATGGCTGATTTATAAATTAAACTATCGTAGATATGTATGTATGTAGAAAAAAACATAATACATATAAAGGTTTGGTACTATCTGTAATTTTAGGCATCCACTGGAAACATATCACCTGTGGATGAGGTGGGGACTACTGTAAAATGTTTATCTGAGTTCTGTGAGTTGCTCTAGCAAATTACTTAAACCTAGGGTGGGGGGGTTGTGTGAACCTCCCAATTTATATCTAATGGGTCAGAAGCAGGTGTAACAAACAACTTGGACTTGTGATTGGTGTTTGAAGAGGGGACAGTCTTGTGGGACTGAGCCCATAATGTGTGGAATTTGATGCTATTTCCAGTAGATAGTGTCAGAACTGAGTTAAATTGTGAGGGTACCTAGCCCGTGGTAGAGAACTGCTTGGTGGTGGTGGAAACCGCCCCCCCCAAACACACATGCACACTTATACACATATTGGAAAATGGAATCAGAACACACGTATTTTCACACCTTTAAAATCTGGAATGTTAGTACCTGCAAGGGAATTTCCACTAGGGCATCTTTAGAGGTAACCAACAGTGAAATTTTAAGTAAGGGAAACATCACCAGCTGGGGCCCTACTACGTTTGTTAATGTGCCTGTTTTCTCAGGCCACTACTGATGATGCTTCTCTTTGCAGGGTTCCTTTGAGAAACGTATGCTGAGACAATTAGATGCATAGGCAAATTATTGCAGGAAACACAGGTTAAGGATAAAAATAAAGAAAATTAAGAAGGTGCAGAGAACTTTTAGATGCAATGATGTTAAAAAGAGCAGGGGAAAGAAGGTTTAAGTAGAAAAAGTCTCAGATTGCAGGCACATTCAAGAAAGGTTTGGCAAGGCCAGCTGGGAGTCCTAGAGCCAAAGATGATCAACAAAGAAGTCTCATATGTGAAAGACATGGTTCCTATGTATGGCTCATTGGCAACCTGTGACAGGCACAGCCTGGGAATGCATGTGGTGGAGATCTAGAGGGACAGCAGATGGATCCCTCAGTTAATTATGCAGGACATTGAAGTGGGGGCATTTCCAATCTTACTGCATGCACAGTAGTTATTAAGTTCTTAAAATTAAGAATTTCAGGTACTGCAATTTACCAAGCCCTTAGGAAGCAAGGTTAGCATATTGACCCATGGGTATGTAGCAATTTAAGTAAGCCTCACTGGCAAAGTGGAGTTTGGCTTTTGACATATGTTTCATCAGCATAACTGTTTCAAATATTTTGATAAAAAATCTACTCATGACTATATACACAATAGTAAGTAAATGTGTTTTATAAAATGTTATTACTGCTCAGTAGAAAATCACATAGGTCCTTTAGCCAAACAATTGAATCAGTAACTGTATTCACCTGACTAAAGTAAAATATCAAATTGTTCTTGGGAATCCTTATTTAAATGAATAAATGGTATTCGATGAGTTAGGAATTAATGCTGCAATCTACTTTTTTTCTTTAAAGAGCTCTCACACTTTGTAGTTAAAACATACATTTACTTTAAAATATATACAAACGGCTGGAGTCAGTAGATCATTCGTATCTTCTAGTGGATAATTCATGGCAAATAGTCAGAGCCAATAGTCATAAACTACTATGGCCCAGCTTTGAAGATTACTGAATGATAAAGACCGATGGATATCTTCCTCAATTACTCATGTGACTACTTTAATTAGTTCATAAATAATTATAGATGAAAATTACTCTGATAATAACTCAGAGGTTGTCCCTCCCTCATTTTATTAAGGCATAATCACAACCACCATTATCATAATAAGTCACACATTAAGCAACATTATATATGGTTTATGTACTAAAAGCTTCCAACTTAATTACTTAATTTCCACCCTGACCCATTACCCACAGTTCTCCATATTACAACCATAGATTCCTAGTCTCTTATGAAGATTAAAGTTCTTGACATTCCCTTCTCAGTCTGATTCTATGTGCCCCTATTTCCCTAAGCTTATCTCACTCCACTTTGCCTCTCCTACCTTCTATGTTATTCACACTGGCCTTGTCTCTGTTTCTACAAAATGTACTAAGCAGTATTCTGTTATTCAGTATAATCCACCCTCTCTTATAGCTCCCTAAAGAGTAGGAAACATACTGTTTTTGGAGATCATTTTGTCGCTGGTCATTAATGTCCTACAAGGAATTAGGTTAGTTACTCTATCTCAGCATTTCCACAAATAACACAGTAGACTATAGTGAATAAAAAAGACAATCTTCTATTCCAGTTATTGGGAGGCAATTATTATAATAGAAAACTGAGCATGGCAGGATAAACTGCTTTTTTAATCTTTGACTCTCCCACTTCCTGTGTGACCTAATCCTTTTTTTCTTTCAACTATACATCTGCTAAAAATAAAAGTTGACAGAGTTGTGATGAAATGACATGCTTTATTTTAGCATAATTTGTAAATTATTAATAGAGGTCAATAAAATCTTGGTATCCCTTTATTCAGAATAGGACAGGAATTCTTTAAGCACATATTGAAATGATCTAAATGTTTGATTCAAGGAATCCCTGTAGAAATGATTTACATGATTAAAATAATAAGAAATTCTACTTTATGTTACATGTAAGGTATTCTTTGTAGCTTTTAATTCAAATAGTTTTATGTGTTGATCATTATACAAATATTTAAAAGATAGCAGTTCTTTAAATATACTCTAATGGTTAAACATATTATTTTCTTATAAAACATAGAAAGTATAAGGATAATGAAGAGAATCCTTCTTACTTTTATTATCCTGATTCAGGCATTGTGGATTTTTATCTCCTTTTCTTTATTTTGTTATTGCATGTGACTATGTACACCATGGGTACATTACTTTGGAATTATTCTGTTATGTATCAATCCATTATCTTTTAAAAGATGAATCTTTTTTGTATGAATCATATTTTTCCACCACATCCTGAAGAAACTCAAATGTATTTCCTCTATGTCTTCTGATATTCTGAAGCTGAGATTATGGCATTTCAAATAATATCACTTAAATATGGGGTATTTGTCAGGGTATCATCCCCTCTAGCTGAAGTTGTTGCCTGAAACTTTGCCTTTCCTGTTTGGTAAAATGGTCTGTTAAAAAGATTAAGTCATCAGTATCCCACTGTAATTTCCTGATAAGCTTACATCCCTATGATGATAGCATACTGGATTTCCTGGAGAGAAATCCACTGCTGTATGTGACACAGATTGGACATTTTGAGCTTGCCTTGTAAAAAATACAGTTTTCGTGTTCCATTCAAAAGTTCTTTGATTAAGTATCCAAGAGCATGTTCTGCTAAGAGTATCAGAAAGTATTTCTTTAGGGGATGATTAACTTTCCCCCATGAGACTCAGATGGCCTGCTCTTTGAGGACCACCTAGCAAACAGGATTCTGATATTTTCTAAGTACCTACTTTTCTTGCCAAATCATGTTAAATTCGAGTGGCGCTGTCTTCTTACCTACTTCCGCACCTCCTAGAAAAAGGTATGTCAGTAGGAAAATGGGTTGTCAGTCACAGATGGTAAAAATAGGTGCTCTGTACATGACTTTTTTTCTGTCATATAAAATATAAGCACATTTTAAGACAAAGCTAAAACATCCCAATATCTAGAGTGAGCTAGGCAGCTTTCTGCTTTCATTTATGTGCATCTTGACTTCATCAGGAGCAATAGACACACAAATAAAAAGCAGAATTTGGCCCATTGATTTTAAAACCTCTGATCTCCCTTGAATAAGCAGAGTTTATTCACTTTTCCTCCTATCAACACACATGCATCATCTTAAAAAATGTTTGTATTCCTCAACAATGTCGATAGGAGGGATCAGTTTAAATACTGCTGGCTCTCACTCGACTATGACAGTCACTGACCTCATCTAGGTTTTAGGTTAAGTGCAGTGGATAGCTTTATTTGCTGGGATCATGGATGATTGCTCTAGGAAGAAATAAAACAAAGAAATGAAGCCAGGATTCTGTGAGTGCTGCCTACAATTCACAGCATGTAGTCAACTGACTGATATGAACATTGCCTTTTCTCACATTTAGCAACATTTTATGGTGAGCAGATAGAAAGTAGATATTTTCTTTTCCATCTGTGTGAGACCTTTTTAAGGCATGAATGTTTGATGCAACAAAACCTTTTAAAGAATGTGATTCCATCAAACAAATCTGAACTTACTGGAAAAATAGAGCTTTATCAAACAATATGGCCCTTTCTTTTCTGATTTAAACTTTTGGGAATCAGAATAACTTGTTAAGGGTAAGTAGTTGGTCAGAGCACAGTGATAGCAATTTAAAAATTCTAATTCCCCAAACAAAAATTTGCCAGGTATTCTAATAGAATGCCTAAACATCATCTGGCTCTTGGCAAAATTATCATGAACAGTGGTAATAAAGTAATTCCTGAAACCATAATGACTGTATAAAAATATCAATTAAAATATGCCAGCAAGGAAATAGTTTATTTAGGCTTTGATCTTCTGTGGGTTTTCTATTTAGAAATAAAAAGTCATTATTTAATTTTCTTTCTTGTGACAACATTAAAAACACAGCTGTGAAATACAAAGTGCTTACCTTAGGAAACTTCACTCTCTCTCTGTTTCTGCATCTGAAATCCAAATTAGATCCACTTCATTGATTAAAAATATTGCTTCTAGTGATTTGCCAAAAACTGTGTTCTGAAATTTAAATTAGGTCAAGTATTTTGTAGCAGACTGCCATAATAATTCTCCAAAGCAATAAAATCAGTTATCAGAGTTAATGATACATAAAATTCATTTTATGATTTTACTTACATTACCTTGCATCACTCTTTCATCTATTTCCAAACAAGCTCCTGTAACCCCATGATGTGTGTCTGCACTGCCCAAGAGCCCTGGCTGTGGCAGAGAACACAACTGTATTCAATATAATGCAGTTTATTCATATGTTCTTGTTGGTGTTCGGAAGTTGTGTGGAACACACACATGAAGTTAAGATAGACGTGGTGCCTGCTCTCTCTGCAAATATGAAATTTCCCCCCGAAGTGGCAGTGACCTCTTAAGTGGCCTTCCCTGGAGTTCTCAGTGATGCAGAAGCTGGCTTGGCCTGCTGAGTGAATGGACCATCTACACTTGAAAAATCAAGGGATGGGCCCCTATCTTAGCCACCCTCTCCATACAACTGCTGTGGAGACATAGCTCTCCCTTTCTTTCCTTGCTAGACTTAGATGATGAATGAAATCTCTTTTACTTAAACCATTTAGTCCATCATTCATTCTGTCATTTAGCCAGTCAGTTCTACCCTAATTAAGCAGGTATAGAGCCCTGCTGGGTATAGGCACTGTGCCATGGATTAGAGCTACAGAAACCCAGACCTGCTCTCTGTTTTCATAGAGCCTCTCTTAGGAGGAGACAGACACATAATCCTCAAAGCAGGAATCAAGTTCTGCAATAGCACAAATTAGGGAGTTAAATGATTCTCCCTAAGATAATCACTTAGGACGTCCTCCCAGTTTCAGGAGCAGATGGGTTTTAGATGTCTGGTGGCTGTGTCATTTGCTCATCACTGTGAATGTATAATAGAGGAAAAAACACAGTTGATAATTGCTTAAAACACTGAATTTGCTTAGTAAAGATGCCATCTAGGTCAAGTGACGTGCAGCTTCAGGATGTTATTTTCCCCGAGTTTGCAGGAGCCTATCACCAACATCTTCCAGTGTTTTCAGCATCATTGAGTATTCTAAAGGAGAACCAGCTGAAGAATGATCAAAACAGCACATCTGCCCCACCATTTCAACTCACTCCCTGCCACTGCAGTAATGGTCTTTCAAGTGTATCTCTCTTTAACCAGTCATCTCTTCTAGCACTTTCTCTTTCATTTAAACCTTATTCTGTTTCAAGCCCCACAAAGTCTACAGAGGAGGGCTTCTTAATTTTCTTATACGCTTAATATGGACACTTTAAGATCTTTTGAAGTGCATAGTCGGAGTGGGGCTTGAGATTTTCCATTTCAGTGAAATTCCCAAGGTAATACTGGTTTTCATGCTACCACAGATCAAGTGGCAGATAATATATATCCAGTTTATACTCATCTTACCTGTCATATATAAAGACTTACCTACTTTTACTTAATGTTAATTGCAATTGTGAAGATTGTTGTCTATAATTTTTAGGCTTCTGGTAGGAAATGTTTTAAATGTATAATTCATGATATGAAAGTGCTATGCCTTTACTATGTTAAAAAAATAGCTATAGCAAATTGTGGGAAAAATACATAGAAACAAGATGAGTGTCATGTATACAACTGAATGTTTGGAAACTGAAAGATATTTAATGTCCTGCTCAAATGGTTCTATAAATAGATACTGTAATCCATCACAAAATACTATTGTGACCATCCTTTTTTTTTTTTTTTTTTTTTAGGAGAGCAAGGTACAGGCTTTTATTCAGAGATTAAGTGAAAGGACAGAGCTCCTGGCTCACGCCAGGAAGGGACAAGAGAGTCCCGTGACCATCCATCTTAAACCCGCTCTTAGGTTCAATTTTTCTCCACTCCCCCACTGATCCTTGGCACCTAGCACCATGCCTTACAAAGGATAAACATGCCAAAATTATTTTATCCCTGAATTAAAAAATAAGAAAAACACACATAATTGTCCTACTAACCTTTTTTCCCCTCTCAGTAGGACATTGATTCCTGATGGACAGTGTTTTGATCATACAAACCTGGATTAAATAGAGACCACGAATATGACAGAAAAAATGGTATGATTCCAGGGATAATTAGATTGACATTTCTACATACAGATAGAGGGAAAGTTAATCTGATAGTCATGAAAATATTGGTTCTCTCTGGGAGCAAAGAGATGTTTGGGTAGACTATATATCATAAACATTAAACTTTCAAACATTAAAATGGAGGGTTTCCAAGGACACATTGAAATACTTTATCATTTTCCCTAAATGCATGAATAAGCATTGTGCCCACTTCACATTAGTAATCAGAGAATGATGTAATTCACCTATTCACTCAAAGAATAAATCCTTTGGTAATACCATTCTTTAAATTATTCAAATTGCCTAATTCTATACTACTTATCTTAGAGTGTGTAGACTATGCTGTAGCTACTTTTTTTTTTGACAAAGTGAAATAGCCTCTATAAAATCCTAGAGGGCAGAGGCCACATGTGACACATCTGAGTATGATTAGCACTTAACACTGTAACTGAAGCATACATGATCATGGTAAATATTCACAAATGGATGAATGAACGAGCCATTTCCATAAACATTTCAGGTTAGAAACCGTCTCATAATGAAGCCTCTAAATATACCTAAAGAATGGGTGTTGCTTTTAGATGCATAGTCTAAAAAGAAAATGTTTCTTTTTGATCAGGTTCTGGCTGAACAAGTTGTTAGAGATATTTCTAAACAAACATGCCAGTTATTCTTCTACTCATTAAATGTCTTAATTGGAAACACATAAAAATTACACCTTGGAACAAGTACAAATTCACCACATTTTACTAATTTTCTCCTGAAATATTGTGCAATTATAAACTTTAAATATGACATTCATGTTTTGCTAGACTGCAGAAATAGTGCTGGAATAACATGATAACTAATCAAATATTTTTTTATCATTTTTTCTGTATTCAAACACAGTGAAAATAAAGTACACAACACTTTTAATGAACTGGAAATCCATCCAAAGTAATAATTACTTTTGGTGGAATGTTAATCAATAAGTTTTTTACGGATTCCAGATCGAGAATATTAACACAAATTTAGCTGAGCATTTCTTTACCTAGACATTTTTAGTCTAATATTTTATTCTAGAAAATAATAAGTGAAGAAAGAATATATTTCCATTAATTGCTTTATTTTCAGTGTACTTCAAATTTGTTTGCCAAAGGAAAATTAGATTTTAGAAAATGCTAATTCAGGGGAATGTTCTGTATTTAGAACAAAATTAATTTATCTCTATATTCTGCCACAGGTGTGCTAAGGTATGTTGTTAAATGACATAAAAATGTATTAGAACCTATAGCATCATTTAATTTCTGTGTTTATAAAAAAGGTAATTAACAATCTTTTGTAATTTTCCATTTGAAAAAGGAAAAGACAATTTTATCTTTTACTTTATATACAAATAGGAGTATTTCCCTTTTAGAATATTTGTTTTAACAGCAACATCAAAACTACAGGTATATTTAGAAGTTTTGTTATATCAACCATGTCAAGATGACTTTTGATTAATCTGTAATTTTTTTAACTTGGTTTCAGTACATGAGAAGAATGAGTGTGAAGTGTAAATTCATAAATAAGTTGCATGTATTCTTTGTTCTAGGTATAATGGATAAAATTTAAAAATCCATAGAAATTAATATATTACTACATGTAATGTGATTCATGTGCCAAACTTTCTACTTATGGTGTTTCCTTTTCTATGGAGGGAATTCCAAAAGCATAACTTTATAAGTTTCTTCCCCCTGTTCTTCTCCAACTCATTTCTTTTGAGAATAAGTGACTTATTTAGCTACTGAATTTAAGAGCAGAAACTGGCATGCATATATGTCTTCTTTTTTTTATTAAGGTATCATTGGTATACAATCGTATGATGGTTTTACATGAGCAACATTGTGGTTGCAACATTCACCCATATCATCGAGTCCCCCCCAAATACCCCATTGTGGTCACAGTCCATAAGCATAGTAAGATGCTATACAATCACTACTTGTCTTCTCTGTGCTATACTGCCTTCCCTGTGACCACCTACATTATGAGTGCTAATCACAATGCCCCTTAATCCCCTTCTACATCCCTCCCCACCCCCTTTCCTTTGGTAACCCCTAGTCTCTTCTTGGAGTCTGTGGGTCTGCTGGTGTTTCATCCCTTCAGTTTTACTTTGTTGTTATATTCCACAAATGAGTGAAATCATTTGGTACTTGTCTTTATCCACCTGGCTTATTTCACTGAGCATAATACCCTGTAGCTCCATCCACGTTGCTGCAGATGGTAGGATTTGTTCTCTTCCTATGGCTGAATAATATTCCACTGTGTATATGTACCGCATCTTCTTTATCCATTCATCTACTGATGGACACTTAGGTTGCTTCCACATCTTGGCTATTGTAAATAGTGCTGTGATAAACATAGGGGTGCATATGTCTTTTTGAATCTGGGATCTTGTTTTCTTTGGGTAAATTCCTAGGAGTGGAATTCCTGGGTCAAATGGTATTTAGATTTTGAGGATGTCCATATTGCTTTCCACAATGGTTGAACTAATTTACATTCCCACTAGCAGTGTAAGAGAGTTCCTCTTTCTCCACATACTCACCAGCATTTGTTGTTCCTTGTCTTTTTGTTGTTGGCCATCCTAACTGGTGTGAGCTGATATTTCATTGTAGTTTATTTTGCATTTCTCTGATAATTAGCAATGTGGAGCATCTTTTCATGTGCCTGTTAGCCATCAGAATTTCTTCTTTGGAGAACTGTCTGTTCATATTCTCCAACCATTTTTTAATTGGATTATTTGCTTTTTGGATGTTGATGCATGTGAGATCTTTACATATTTTGAATTTTAACCCCTTATCAGATATGCCATTTATGAATATATTCTCCCATACTGTAGGATTCTTTTTTGTTCTGCTGATGGTGTTCATTGATATACAGGAGTTTTTAGTTTGATATAGTTCCATTTGTTCATTTTTGCATTTGTTTCCCTTGCCTGAGGAGATATGTTCAGGAAAAATTTACTCATGTTTATATTCAAGAGATTTTTGCCTGTTTTCTTCTAAGTTTTATGGTTTCATGACTTACATTCAGGTCTTTGATTCATTTTGTTTACTTTTGCATATGGAGTTAGATAATAATCTAGTTTCATTTTCTTACATGTAGCTGTCCAGTTTGCCAACACCAGTTGTTGAAGAGGCTGTCATTTCCCCACTGTATATCCATTGCTCCTTTATCATATATTAATTGGCCACATATGTGTGGCTTTATATCTGGGCTCTCTACTTTATTCCATTGATCTATGGGTCTGTTCTTGTGAAAGTTGCCAAATTGTCTTGTTTACTGTGGCTTTGTAGAAGAGTTGAAGTTGGAAAGTGTAATCTCCCCCAGCTTTATTCTTTCTTCTCAGGATTGTTTTGGCTCTTTGGGGGTCTTTGTGGTTCCATATGAATTTTAGAACTATTTGTTCTAGTTCGTTGAAGAATGCTATCAGTATTTTGGTGGGGATTGCATTGAATCTGTAAATTGCTTTAGGCAGCATTGCCATTTTGACAATATTAATTCTTCCTGTCCATGAGCATGGGATGTATTTTCATTGATTTGTGTCTTCTTAAAATTCTCTCATGAGTGTCTTAAAGGTTCCAGGGTGTAGGTCTTTCTACTCCTTGCTTAAGTTTACTCCTGGGTATTTTATTCTTTTTTATGCAATTATAAATGAAATTGTTTTCCTGAATTCTCTTTCTGCCAGTTCTTGTTAGTACATAGGAACACAGCAGATTTTTGTGTATTAATTTTGTATCCTGCAACTTTGCTGAATTCAGTTATTCTAGTAGTTTTGGGCTGGATTCTTTAGGGTTTTCTGTGAACAATATCATGTCATCCCCAAACAGGGACAGTTTTAATTCTTCCTTAGCAATCTGGATGCCTTTTACTTCTTTCCGTTGTCTGATTGCTGTGGCTCGGACCTCCAGTACTATGTTGAATAAAAGTGAGGAGAGTGGGCATCCTTGTCTTGTTCCCAACCTTGAAGGAAAAGCTTTCAGCTTCTTGCTGTTAAGAATAATGTTGGCTGTGGGTTTGTCATATTTGGCCTTTATTATGTTGAAATACTTGCCCTCTATACCCATTTTGTTGAGAGTTTTTATCGTGAATTGATATTGAATTTTGTTGAATGCTTTTTCAGCATCTATGGAGATGATCATGTGGTTTTTGTCCTTCTTTTTGTTGATGTGGTGGATAATGTTGATGGATTTTTTGATGTTGTACCATCCTTGCATCCCTGAGATGAGTCCCACTTTATCATAGTGTATGATGTAGATGTATTTTTGAATTCAGTTTGCTAATATTTTGTTGAGTATTTTTGCATCTATGTTCATCAGGGATATTGATCTTTTTATGTGGTGCCTTTATCTGGTTTTCATATTAGAGTGATGCTGGCTTCATAGAATGAGTTTGGAAGTATGCCCTCCTCTTATACTTTTTGGAAAACTTTAAGGAAGAAGGGTATTAAGTATTTTCTAAATATTTGATAAAATTCAACAATGAAACCATTTTTTTCTTAGGTTGTTTTTTGATTACCAGTTCAATTTCATTGCTGGTAATTGGTCTGTTCAGATTTTCTGTTTCTTCCTGGGTCAGTCTTAGAAGATTGTATTTTTCTACAGTTGTCTGTTTCTTCTGAATGCACCAATCAAAAGACATAGAGTTACAGAATGCATAAAAAAAACAGACCCATCTATATGCTGCCTACAAGAGACTCACTTAAAACTGAAGGACATTTACAGACTAAAAGTGAAGGAATGGAAAAGATATTTCATGCAAATAAAAGGGAGAAAAAGGCAGGAGTTGCTTTTTGTGGATAAATAGGTTATCCAATTTGTTGGCATATTACTTTTCATAATATTGTCTAATAATTATTTGCATTTCTATGGTGTCTGTAGTGATTTTTCCTTTCTCATTTCTGATTCTGTTTATGTGTGTGCACTCTCTTTTTTGCTTAATAAGTCTAGCTAGGGGTTTATCTATTTTTTTTATTTTCTCAAAGAACCAGCTGCTGGTTTGATTGGTTCTTTTTATTGTTTTATTCTTCTCCATTTTATTTATTTCTGCTCTGTTCTTTATTATGTCCCTCCTATTGACTTTGGGTCTCATATTCTTTTCCTAGTTTCATTGATTATGAGTTTAGACTGTTCATTTGGAATTGTGCTTCTTTCTTGAGGTAAAGCCTGTAAAACCTTTCCTCTTAGAACTGCATTCACTGCATCCCACAGGTTTTGGGGTTTTGAGCTGTTGTTTTCATTTGTCTCCATATATTGCCTGACCTATGTTTTTATTTGGTCACTGATCCATTGATTATTTCAGAGCATGTTGTTAACCCTCCATGTGTTTGTGGGCTTTCTTGTTTTCTTTGAATAATTTATTTCTAGTTTCTTACCCTTATGGTCTGAGCAGTTGGTTGGTACAATTTCAGTCTTTTTGTATTTACAGAGGCTCTTTTTGTGGCCTACTATATGATAAATTCTTGAAAATGTTCCATGTGCACTTGAGAAGAATGTGTATCTTGCTGCTTTTGAGTCGAGTGTTCTGTAGATGTCTGTTAAAGTCCATCTATTCTAATACGTTGTTCAGTGCCTCTGTCTCCTTACTTATTTTCTTTCTGGTTGGTCTGTCCTTTGGAGTGAGTGGTGTGTTGAAGTCTCCTAAATAGAAATCATTGCATTCTGTTTTCCCCTTTAATTCTGTTAGTATTTGTTTCACATAAATAGGTGCTCCTGTGTTGGAGGCATAGGTATTTAAAATGGTTATATCCTCTTATTGGACTGACCCTTTTATCATTATGTAATGCCCTTCTTTGCTCTTGTTACATTCATTGTTTTGAAGTCTATTTTGTCTGATACAAGTACTACAACTTGGTTTTTTCTGCCTATTATTTGCATGAAATATCTTTTTCCATCCTTTCACTTTTAGTCTGTGTATGTCTTTGGGTTTGAAGAGTCTCTTGTAGGAAGCATATAGACGGGCCTTGTTTTTTATGTATTCTGTAACTCTATGTCTTTTGATTGGTGTATTAAGACCATTTACATTTAGGGTGATTATAGGTAGATGTTGCCATTGTAGGCTTTAGATTTGTGTTTACCAAAGGGTCAAGGGCAGTTTCTTTCTATCTAACAATCTAACTTAACTCCCTTATTACATTATTTCAAACATAGTATAAAGGTTCTTTTTTTTTTCCTCCCATCTTTTTCTGCCTCCTGCACTCTTTATATATTAGGTGTCATATTCTTTACTCTTTGTATATCCCTTGACTGACTTTTCTGGGTAGTTGATTTACTTTTGTATTTGCTTTGTAATTAATTGGTCTTTTTCCTTTACTATGGTATTATTTTCTCTGGTGACAGCTATTTATCCTTAGGAGCACTTCCATCTAGTGCAGTTCCTCTAATATACACTGTAGAGATGGTTTGTGGGAAGTTAATTTTCTCAGCTTTTGCTTCTCTGGAAATTGTTTAATCCCTCCTTAAAATTTAAATGATAATCTTGCCAGGTAGAATGTTCTTGGTTGGAGGCCCTTCTGCTTCATTGTGTTACATATATCATCCCACTCCCTTCTAGCCTGTAAGATTTCTACTGAGAAATCTGATGATAGCCTGATGGTCTTTCCTTTGTATGTGGTCTTTTTTCTCTCTCTGGTTGCTTTGAATACTCTCTCCTTGTCCTTGATCTTTGCTATTTTAATTATCATATGACTTGGTGTTGTCTTTCTAGGGTCTCTTGTGTTGGGAGATCTGTGCTCTGCCATGACCCGAGAGACTCTTTCCTTTCCCAGATTAGGGAAGTTTTCTGTAATTATTTCCTCAAAGAGACTTTCTATCCCTTTTTCTCTCTCTTCTTATGGTACCCCTAGAATGCAAATATTTTTCCGCTTGGATTGGTCACACAGTTCTCTTAT
Source organism: Smutsia gigantea (assembly GCA_032199065.1). Classification (NCBI taxonomy): domain Eukaryota; kingdom Metazoa; phylum Chordata; class Mammalia; order Pholidota; family Manidae; genus Smutsia; species Smutsia gigantea. Next base: position 12,007 of record JAVSCE010018541.1, on the reverse strand, counting down.
TATTCTTTCATTCCTAGAGATCATTTTTTCTCTCTCTGCCTCAGCTTCTTTGTATTCCTGTTCTCTAGTCTCTGTTTCATTTACTCTTTCCTCTGCCTCATCTAATCTACTTTTAAATCCCTCCATTGCATGTTTCATTTCAGATACTGTATTTTTCAAAGTTTCTATACCTTTTTTGAAGTCCTTCCTGAGATCTTGAATATTTCCCTGTAGCTCCATGAGCATGTTTATTACTTTTATTTTGATATCTTTATCAATAAGATTGGTGATTTCAGTTTCCCTTAGCACTCTTTCTGGTGTTTGAGGGTTTCTGGCTTGTTCAAGATTCTTTTGCCTTTTCATATTTCTAATGGTTACTTTGGAATAATAACTTTGTGTAGGCTGTGCCCTCTAGTGCCCAGAAACTCTACTCTCTGGAGCTTCCCATTACCTGGATCAATGGTGGGCATAGCAGGCCTGTGGTGCCAGTGCCTGCTGGGAGAGAAGAAGGTCTTTCCTGCTTCCCTGAATCAGTGCCTGCCTCCACTTCCAGGTCCAGTGGACTGAGTGCACAGGGAGAAGCCTCTTCATTATGCCCCTGTAGCTGCCATAGAAATAAAGCAAAAAATAATTACTTTTCAGACTCCATTGGCACTAGGTTTCTGGATATGATTTAGATTTTACAAATCACATGGAGACCCATTTTGACACATAAAGTGAAAAAGATTCCCAACCAAGAATTTAATTTTTGATAGAGTTACTTGTGGCAAAAGAGGTAGGGAATAGGCACATTTACTGATGAAAATCCTTACAGAGCTGCCATGATCCTGGAAATAACAGCATTGGTAGCAACTTCCTGTCAGTCCCAATCTACTGATAGAGTCAGAGGTGGCATGTATCCTGGTTTCCAGGCTATTGGTTTGGTTTAGGGAATAATTCCTGGAAAGTCAGATTTGACTGTGCCAGTGTAGCCTCTAAAAGATGCTTTGAGTGTGTACCTCTTACCAAACCTAATTCTACTTAAAGAAGATGGAAATAATTCTGTTATTTGTAAATTATTACTTTCTGTGTTAGTACTTGTTACCAAAAGGGACTATGGGTAACAAAACAGGAAACTAGAATCAAGGATGGTAATCTGACATGGTTAGGACTGAAGACAGCAAAGAAATTGAATCATTGTTGCTGTATGAAAAACTGGTAGAAACAGTACAGGTACAGAACATATACCTACCTGATGAGTTCACACCATTATTGGATCAAGGCAGTGCTGCTGTCAACTACTAGTGCAGGAATGGGTTAAAGCTCAGCCCCATGGGGTCTCTCTTATGAAAGTGTGTGCATTTTCTTGGTAACCAGAAAGACTACAGTATTGTAATTGAGACATTTTGGATTCAAACAAATCTGTATATCCTAAATGCCTAAGCGCCATGAGCTTCTTATGACAGCAGAGGCCGCCTCTTGACAAGATCCATGAAGTAGTTCATGCCCTGAAAGACTTGTAATGACTTCACCTGCACTATTCACACTGCCATTCTCCTCAGGCCCCATTCTCTTATCCTTCCCTAATTCCCTCCACATTTATAACTAGATTAGATCTGGGCTTTCACAGAGGATCATATATAATTGTAACTCAAAAGGAAAAGCCACACCAAAACAATCACAAGATTTTATTAATTTATGTCAGTGTAAATCTTGGGCCTATGTGTGGAAATGGATTTGGAAATGCTACATAAAAGAAGATTCTTGCATATAAATGAAGCTCTCTTTATCACTATGGGCTTATCAACAATTCTGTATCAAAAGCACTGACTTGGTTTGTTCAACACCTGGGCTCAATGATGTTCAATGCCAAATGGAGTTGAATTGCTGTAAATTGTTTGGTGTAACATTATAGGAAGGAATTCTTTAAGTCAAACATGGGTTTTCAGCTTACATATCTGATTAATAAACAGTAAATAGCAGGTCATGGCCTCTTGAAATTGTGCTAATACTTTGGCAAACTCAGTAATGACATTTACTAGCCAAAGGGCCCTTACCTCTAAAATATTTTTAGCAGGATATACCTGATGTATTTAGCATTGTTGACAGTAAACCTAGAATATTTGACTCTATGAAATCTTTGAGGCATGGCTCCATGAAAATGTTACTTAAATTATGTAATCATTGTAGTATAAAATGAAGATTTTTCATGATCAAAATAGCTTTCTTTTGACAAACGCAGATCACTGAGGGAACTCCTTTGTTAAATCTGGGCCACAGAACATCCTAGCATGCAAAGCCAAGACACGAGTGTGGTTTAGGCAGTCCAGATGTCTCCATGTTCCACCTGGGCTTCACCATTACCTGCAACTTTTGAAAGTATTACCACCACTTAATATGGGGTGAGATCACTAATTCTGTTTTGGTACCTTGATATTTCATATTATCTCAATGCCATGGGTCAGCACATGGACCTATGGGTCACAGCTATTTAAAAGAGAGGCTGGAAAATGTAGTCTGAATTCTGGATGGTCAGATAGCTCACTAAATATAGAAGATTCATTTAAAAAGGAAGAAGGGCAGCCTGGATATTGAGGCAGTCATCTGTCTCTAACACAGAAGGTGGAGAGAAGGAAATGAGAGGGATTTTTAAGGGACTTCTGAAGAAGGATAACACTGCAGGATCAGAGTGACTGTAGACTGATGGAAGCTGATCATGGATGGACCCCTGGCCTGAGTGTGAGTCCTGTTGTGACTTCCCTGCTTCCCTCATCTGTCCCAATTACCCTCAGAGCAATGCCTCCAAAACTCACACTTGGTTCAGCTGCCACGAAAGGCATAACAACTTAGCCCTTTTTATAGCACATTTAACCATTTCTTTTTAGTCAGATTTCTGAAAACTGAAAAGTAGTTTTGATTATTGAAATGTCTCACTGTGCTCAGAATGGCTTTTGGTTTTATTGAATAGAGTTTTGAAAGTTTTAACTCCTGTTATAAAATGTTTCCTTTTAATACCAGTTAGGTTTCAAAATAAGTTTATTCAATTTCATTTTTCTTCTTAGCATATCTTTTAGTATACCTTAAAGCAGGTGAGTCAGATATTAACCTCTATTTACAAATTTGATTATGGGAAAGAAAAGAATGCATGAAGAAACTCTAAAGTGTTATTATAAATCACTGTGTAAGAACATATGGTAAGGATGCTTATATTATTAATTCTCTCATTAAAAATTATTAAGGACTTTTATGATATTTTCTATCAAGCCAAGACTAAGAACACTTTATAAAATTGTCAAGTTTTTCTTATCACATTATATTTGTAGTAAAACTTCCATATCAAACTCTGAGCCACACCAATCTTAAATTATTAAACACTTGGAGAACTAATGTGGGGGCTTGCCAGGGTTTATATAGATGTGGTACTAAAGAGGCTGCAGGGAATTGATTTACCCTATAAGGGAGAGACTAGGCCCCAAGGAAAAAATGTCTTCAGGAGTCAAACAAGAGAATATATTACATAGACATAGAAGGAAATAATTAACAATAGGTTGTCAGCCAATTGAAAATAGAGACCCAAACTAAAGGCATTAATATATATATTAATAAACACTACTGTCTATGAGCTACTAGTTTATAATCTCTTTTGTGGACATAAAGATTTGGTTACAGGGAAGCAGGCCACTCTGTTTGCTTTGTAAGAAGTGAGAGCACTACCGGGAAACAAGGAGTAGAAAGATGAGCTATGTGGCGAGGGGTCCCCAGGACAGCAAGAATTCCCGGGCATCGGTATCGGCATCGGCATCCTCAGGGGCCCCAGCTGCTACAGGGACCGAGGCAGCGCCAATAACAGGCAGTCCTCAGAGCACCCATCCATGTTCACATCAGGACCTGGCATCTTTCCTGACGAAGATACTTCTGGGTATTGTTAGGCCATAGTGAGCTGGTAGCGAGCCCGTGGCTGAGCAACTGTGTTAGCTGTCTGTAATACAAGTTATCGCTGCTGATGATAGAAAATATCTATGGTGCCTTTCTACACACCAACACTTCCCAAGGGATTAAATCTATTGATTACTGAATCCTGTAACCTTAGCCCACACCTAGTATGTATTGAGCCAAAATTCAAATTAAAAATCTGTGCTTCTACGTACTAAGCTATACTGAGAGACAGAGTGTATAATTAGGAATCCCAGAATGATTTGGAAACTTTCCGGATTGGCAGGAGTGTGGGTAGCACAGGGGGGAGTTGGCACAACCTGAGAAATAGTTTGGGGTCTTTGATGTGACTTATTTTCACTCTTATGGTAGTTCTGGGAAGCACAGGTTACATATTATTAGATAAAATGGATTCTCTTAAATAATTCAAAGTTAAACTGTATTCCTATGAACATACTCTTGACCGAATTTCAATTAATGAAACTGAAAAATTTCCCTTTGTATTTTGCAATATACCAACAGGAAAGATGGACAGGGAGCCCAGACTAACATAGATTTACATTTCTACAGTTTGCAGTTAAAGATGAGTAAGGTACATTTTCTGGAAATCAGAATAAAATATATATTTATGTAAATAACATTGCATCTATGGTCACAGGTACTTCTTTTCACAATGTGACAAATGAAATCAATTTCATCAGATAATTATATGGGAATTATGTAATAAATATAAAGAATCCCAGTTTCCAGATTGTGTAATTAATATATTTCACTTAAATATTAAAATTTATAGACTGTACACTAGATGTAGATTGAAGTCCGTATTGCTCAATTACAAATATTATACTCAATTCCCATTCTCATTAAAACTCTTCAAAGTCTGATCTCTTAGAGAAGTGGCATTCTAACTTAAAAGAAAAATCACAGACCTCTTTTACTAAATAATTATTAACCAATACTCCAAAATATAAGTATTAAAACAAATTATATATATGGGTAATTATCTCCACATTTTATGTTTTGTAAAGATATCAGAATATTCAAAATATGATCCTTAAGAGAAAATAAAGATTAAAAGTTTGTCTCTCTGATTACAAGAACTTCAGAGTATTCTTAACTCAGAAAATAAACCAAGATAGAGCATTATTCATTTTTAAATATAATTGATGTAAATCCCTATTTCTGATAATCTGATATTGTTCCCATCTGTTGTCAACCTCTCATCAGATATGATTAAAATCACCATTGTTTTGGCCCATGGTATAGCTAATGAAGAGCCTGAACTAGGACATGTTAAATGTCATATCTGCTTTTTTTTCATTGTTTATTGTATTCCAATCACTGTTGATATTTTAATAGACTGTTTCCTTACAGGAATATTTCAAGGTCATTATCCATTTTTGAGAATTATTTAGTTTAATCTAGTTAATATAACCCATAAATCATGTTAACCTGTCATCTGTATGCTGTACTTCATCAGAATACATTGAAAGAAAAGAAACTATTGAGAGTGCCATTTTCACCTAATGCCTCATGGAATTTCACTCTTCCTTAAGGAGATGTCCTGTTCTGTTTATACATCACACATGACCTTCTGATATATAATGGCCTTAGAGAAGGTGTCAGTGCCAGTATAAATATTAAATGTCAATAAAGCATAATTCTTTTTCTGATTTTAAATTTAAAATTTGTTCCAAATGCATACTTCTCTCATCTTTGATAACTGTTATTTAGATCATTGATATGTAATCATTTTTATTAATCAGTCATTTACAGCCTCTTTCCTGCAACTATACTTGGACTTGTGGAGGTTATAGAATCTAGGAGCTTCCACTAAGACCATCCCAACCTAGAACGGAACTACCGAAGACAAGTGGCAAAAAGAAGACCATGTTCTCCCTCATCTGGCTCCTAATCTGGCTTCCTAGCAAATTTTCCCCAAATTAAAATCTATCTAAAAAAGATTACCTTTTTAGTCATTGTCTTAGCAATATTTCGAAAAAAAAAAAAAGCCACCAAAGCCCCATCTATTACAGAACCCCAGGGTGAATTTGAAACACTTTCCACAGATTTACACCATAGTATTTGGGGAATATGTGTATTTTCTCAAATCTAGATTAAACGGTACTTGAACTGTTAACAGGTAAACTGAGGTGCATTAAAATTTCAAGAGTTTATTTGAGCATGTGTCCATTCCAATCAGGCAAAGCCAAATGAAAGGCAGTGACGAGGGCTCCGCTGACAGGAGTGAGGAGAACGCTTTTTAATAGAGAAGATGAGAAAGCAAAGCAAGGGAATAGTTTGATTCGTTAGAGCTTAAATAGTTGTTTTACTTGGGAAACCTTAATTGGCTGTTTGTGATTGGTTGATCTTAAATTTCCAGTCTTGGATTCCAAGGCATTGATTCTGGCTTAGGTTTTGTTTGCCTATATAGATTACAAGACATTAGAGACACTCTAATGTCACCTTGTTTAATGACTTTAACAATACAATGCTACAAATAACACAAACAAAAACTTTTGCAAATGCAATTTGTGGAGGATTTCATGATTCAATTCATTTCATCTAAAGGATAAATATATAGTTCTACCAAATAAAATACACATGTGTATTTTTTGTTCTTATTAGTATAATTCGATCTTACTGTGTTTTTGCTCTCTGAAAATAAAACAATTTAAAAGCTGTCAGTGGGTAGAGAAAAATTCAGAAGATTTTGTTGTTTATCTCATCATTGTTGAAACTGATTCTTCACCATAAAGTAGTGAATCCAGAAGGAATTGATGGGGAAAGGACATAAACAGGATATAAGAGATTCACACAGGACTACTCCTGGGCACAGCACACCTTTGACCCTATCTTGGAGAACAGGAGAAAGGAGTTCCAGAAGATATTTTCTCTCTTTTTTGTTTCCTGTCACAGTATTATTAATCATCTTTCAAATCACATAAATTAACTTTGCCTGGCTTTAGAAAGATCGTCTTTATCTTATAACTTAGTCCATGTAAATGTCACTAGATCAAAATCATGCTATAATCACTCTATAAAACCATAAAGTCTGGGTCTCTCCTGTGAGAGCCCTTTTCACTTGTCAAGGTGATAGGTGAGCTGATTAATTAAAGCTAGGTCTTTAGGACAAAGGCTTCTGACTTCTTTCATTGCTTTAAGTCCTGATTTAATAACTATCAACCTGTAAAAAAAAATCACTTTTCTATACCTATAAAATTACATACATTAGAGATATATCTGTTAACAATATTAAAGCCAATGAAAGTTATATGTGAGTGACTTAGATGTAAATTAGATTTTTATATCTAATTAAAAATCGAATGTAAAAATTAGATTTTTGATATGATGAATGAAAGTCTGATTGCTAATATAAACCATATTTTTCTGTCAATTTATATTATGTCAAAAGAAGTTTCTAGGTCTAAATATTATTAATAACTAGTAACATGGTAAATATCTTTTCCCAAAGGGAGAATTTTCTTTTTCTTTGAAGAAATGGAAACAATATAATTGCATCATAGTTCAACACTAACTCTGATGGGTCAAGAAAACTCAGTGTGTTTAGGAAAATTTAAGTTTTATAACTTAATGCATATGTTCAGGTTTTCCTCTAATATATGAGGTTTAAATCATCTTATGTCTGTTTAATGATTCCTAAGAATGAAGGAATAAATAGATTCCATGACAGAATTTTCAGTGTCAGCTGACTTTTGCAGCCACAAAATGGTAGCACTCTTGAACTATGTTTTTTTACTGTTTTATGGAAATGTTTGCAACAAAATAAAAGACATGACATTCTGTTGGATCATCCAGGAGCTCTTACTCACCATGACACTGTTTATTGATTTGTTCATTTGTTTTTTTGCTAATGTGCTGATTTCCTAGATAAACACCTGGTATCCACTCTCTCTCCTCAGACTTCCAGTGCATTTATTATGTAGATGCAAACAAGGCCTTCCTGCAGTGTCTTGGATCACTGCATAAAGAAAAATATGAAATTTTCAGTGTCACAATACTTCTTGCTTTTTAGCTCTTTAAACAGGATTTGGTTAATAAACTCATATATGCATCTACCACTAGTTCAGTTCCCACAAAGAAAAAAAATGCTTTTCAAGATTGAATCCAGAATTATTTTGCTTCAGCTGAAATGAAAAGTCATTTAAGTGGCAATCTGAAGGCTGTTTATGTCAGAAAAAATGTATGATTGAGAAATGTATAAACAAATGACATTAATCTAACAGAAAGTGTATTTGAGAGCTAAATCCTAAGTATTCAGCTTTACAGTCTTTCTCTTAGTTACTCTTTTCTTTGTGATTCCACAGAACTGCAGTAGTTTCTTTTCCAATAATGCAACTTGTCCATTTGCCTGCCAGCCTTCCCATTAAACGGTCCCTCTTTTTCTAGAGCTGATTTCATCTTTATAGCCATCCCAATGCCTGGATAGTGCATGATTGGATGAATAACACATGAATAAATAAGAACATCAGTAAGAAAAATGTGCAGCCTAACTTACTGGAGATGAGTACTTAAATGTAAAATAATAATTTTGTAGTGAAAAAATTTTAAAGTGCATTACATGAGTAGTAAAATGTATTGTGTGTGTCTGTGTGTCTAATACTGTGTTGTATGAAATGAACTAATATTTATTGAATGCCTTATTAGTTAGGCTTCTAGGATGCAAAGTAAACAAATCTAATTAGTCAACTTCAAGAGGGAGGTGGAGGGATAGAGGAGACTGGAGGAAGAAATATTTCATGAGACTATGAGGATACTAGTAATCAAATCTTATTGATTAGGGTTTGAATTTTATCTCTAGAACCCTATCTAGCTTGTATATTCAGTAAACTTGAAAATTGGCTTTCTGCCACATCTGCTTTGGATGTTTTTTTTTTTAAATGTCTAATATTTCATGGAATAGGTCACAAGGCAGCCCACACTCCCTTATCTGTTTCTTGTCAAAATAACCTGAAAAGGAATTTGTTCTTGTCTCCCTTTAGAGTGTCTGAAGTGGAAATAGACTGATTCCTAAGATTAAGTGAAAGGACCAAACTAATGCCATGACAGGCCCCAGAAAGCCTCAGAAATCAGAGGGCCTGAGTTTCAGTTTCCCCGAAACCACCTGAAAGAATAGGAAAATTTTAAGTAGGCTCTGACCCTTGGCCTGAGTCATAAAAACCGGCCTGAACACAATGACACAATAGCTTGCAAACCCGTGCCTAGGTAATCCTCCCCAAAACTGATAGATTGTGAAGATAAAGCCCTGTGAGACCCTAATTGAAATATTTTTGCTATTGAATCATCAGCAGACCTCCCCCTTGCCTCCCCCTGGTTGTGGTCCCTTTTCCTTTAAAACCTCCTGTGATTTCTGCTCGGGGTCGGACTCTGCTCCTGCGTGAGTTATGAGTCTTGACCCCAGCGCGCTGGTGGAATCAATAAACCTCTTGCTGTTTGCATCAAGACCGGTCTCTTGTGAGTATTTGGGTCGCCGTCCATCCCGGGGCTGAGCAGGGCCTGTTTTCTGGGCCTTACATTTGGGGGCTCGTCCGGGATCTGCGGCCACCCTATTCTCCAGAGACCCACTTGGAGGTAAGCAAAGGATCCTTAAGTGTCTGTGTGCGCCGGCGCCTATTTGTTCTGTTAGATATCTGGGTGTGTGTGTTGTGAAAAGGGCCCGTTTGAAGGGGGGGTTTGAGTCCCCCGCCTGTAAGGGTCCCGGTGGTGGTTCGAGTCCCCACCGGGCCCATCTTTGCAGCCGCTCGCCGCTCCCGTAAGGGAACGGAGGGCTGTGGTAAGGCAGACGTGTCAGGGGCCACAAGCTGCAACCCTGGGGGACGCCCCAGGGTGTGAAACGGGGGAATTTTCCGCCCGTCTGTTGGAAAGGGAAAGAGTCCGGCTTGAGCGGATTCAACGGAGGGACACTCCGTCATCTGAATACCTCTCGTGTCTGTGGAAAACGAGAGGAGGAAAGTGTTTGTTGGTGTCTTTTGTCCTTTTGTGTCTTGCTGTTTTTGTGTATTTGGAGACGATTGAAATGGGACAGACTGTGATGACTCCCCTGACTCTGACATTAGACCACTGGACGGACGTTAAGAAAAGGGCTCATGACTTGTCTGTAGAAGTTAAGAAAGAACAATGGCAGACCCTCTGCTCAACTGAATGGCCGGCCTTCAATGCCGGTTGGCCTCCTGAGGGTACTTTTAATAGAGAGTTAATTTTTGCAGTTAAAAATCTTGTTTTTCAGCCAGGACCCGATTCTCACCCTGACCACCAATCCTACATCATGTAACCAATAAGGAAAACTGCTGTTTTGATTGTTTCCTTTCATCATGTACTTCTTTGTCCATATTGTGTAAAAGTAATTTCTCATAACAAAAGTTGTCTTCCTCTCTTCTCTGAGTATTAAAGTGAACAACTGAGCAGTAGAGGGTTTGGACTTGTATCCCTGCCATCCCTGGGCAGCCCCTGCAGCAGAAGATGGCAGAGGTGTTACAGCTACAGAAGATGGGGGTGGGAGGGAGGAATCCAAGTGATCCTGGCCTCAGAAATTCAGGCCTGCCTGTATTCATTTACAGGGAGATTTTTCTAAATGTAAGAATCTCATTTCAGAGTATGGGGAGAGGTCTGTTGTTAATTTATTGTTAACTTTTTGAAATTGGATTACAAAATGTCTGCACCTTCAGCTTGGGCTGGACAGTTGATTTAATAAACTAGGCAGCTTCTTGTATACTTTGGCAATAAGCTTTCTTAACAGGCAAAGCTTCTCTTGTAAGAACTGGAAGCATTTGCTTTTTTTTCAGTTCGTATCCAGTGTTTTTTAAAGGGGCCAAAGATTGACTTTGCACTGTATTTTTCCACTGCAGTTAATGGGCCACTGATTCCCCCCACACCCAAGTTATCAAGCCTCTCTCCTTCCCTCCCTCTCTCTGTTTCTCTCTTTGGAAATGTAATTGATTTGAGAGACTGCACTGTTTCTGCAGGGTTGGGGAGTCAGCATGGAGCAGGTATGTAAGGCCAGCAGTACACTGTCAGCAAGGCTCCCTCACTTGCACTCTCCTGTAAGTCAGTAAATTGTTATATATTACCCCTTCCTCCCATAAGTCTTTTTAAAATGTGGATAGATGGGACCCTACTGAAACTGTGTATCATACTATGGGTAATATCTTTTTCATATACTTATTAAAGTGTGAAGTTGTTTTGCTTGTACCATTCCAGTTTTGAGCTGCAATAGTTCATTGTTGTAATTGTTGATCTTTAAAATTGTGGCACCTCTTAACCTTTTAGTAACTTTATTTCTGTATTGCTTTGATATTTTATGAGATTAGCTTTGAGAAATAGTCTTGATTTTTATGTCTAAACCAAAGTTTCAAGTGTTGGTACTAAATAGAAGCAGAACTGCAGGAACCCCGAAACCTAAAATATATCCTGAAGTAGAATCCCCTCCCGAATGGCTGGAACCTTGCCCTCCCCCGTATTATCTTGAACAGGCGGCAGAACCTGCTCCAGCCACAACCTGCTCAGCCGGTAGTGCAAGAAAGGGAAGAAGAAGGGCCCAATGCTCCCCTTTACCAGCAGCAGCGGGGGGCCCAGCGGCGGGTACCCAAAGTCGCAGAGGGGCCCCTCCTGGGGAGGGGCCAGATTCTACTGTAACCCTCCCACTTAGAGTTTATGGCCCTCCCGTGCTGCCCCCCCCGGAGTCCAACTCATGCAGTATTGGCCATTTTCTTCTGCAGATATATATAATTGGAAGGCTAATCATGCTTCCTTTTCAGAAAATCCTGTAGGACTTACTGGATTAATAGAGTCTCTCATGTTCTCCCACCAACCCACTTGGGATGATTGCCAGCAACTGTTGCAGTCTCTTTTCACCATGGAAGAGAGAGAGAGAATCCTGTTGGAAGCCCGGAAAAATGTTTTAGGAGACAATGGGCAACCCTCCCAACTTCCCCATGTGATAGATGCTGGATTCCTGCTGACTCGACCCAACTGGGACTTCAAAACTCCGGAAGGTAGGGAGAGGTTGACTGTCTACCGCCGGACTCTGGTGGCAGGTCTCAAGGGGGCTGCGCGACGCCCCACTAATCTGGCTAAGGTAAGAGAAATTCTTCAGGGG